>CAJVPS010000793.1:0-19762 GCA_910591765.1 Ambispora leptoticha | reverse complement strand
ATATGAATTAAAAATAGAATTAATAATAAATTAAATTAATTAATATAAATTACTTATTCATCTGATTTAGTAGTGATCAGTAATTACTGTGCCACGTACTGTGGCTGCGCCATATGCTGCGTCATATCTACTGCACCACATGAATAAGCTAATTGGTTACAATATTGAGAGATACTTACTTCCATGAATAATCATCTCCGCTCTCAATTTCAGTAATAACAAGATCAGTAATATTCTTCACTGTCTTATCTTGAGCTATAGCAATATCAAAATATATCAGTAAGTGAGTCTGATAAACTATATCTGCTACGCCATCAATTTGAACATCAACTGTGAGTTCTTGGATTTCATGTTCAATAAAGTTTCCCAAATTAAAATAATCAATCTCAGTATGTGTGACATCACTTATATATTCTACTGCCAAGTTTTCTATTACATCTATATTATTGATATTATTTTTCACACTATATTCTTCCTCAAATTCATGAAATACTTTCTTCGTGTCTTGCAATAATTTATCCGTATTATGAGATTTATCCAAAAGATCAGAAGAAAATTCTGTATTCTCATGTTAGCTTAATTCATGATTAGTTTTAGTTGACAACACGAGCTCATTTTGATTATTATTATGATTATTCTTTTGGCTACAGTTCTCTTTGTACTTTCTATATATCTTGTGATGAACACCATTCCAAATGAATTGATCTTCAGAGTGATTATATTTGCATTTAGTGCAAAATAATGCCATTAGTTGAACTTTTTTAATGAATTTATGTGCAGTTGGGATTTAGTATCAACATTAAAATACATAATTGAACTTTCACAATTGCGATCTTTACATCACCTCGTATTTGTTACAACGTATCTTATATCACGTGATCAAATTACGATCAAATAAAAAAAGGATCTGTCATGTTATATATTGGTAGATTCTAAATAAGAGGAGTATAAGATTTAATTTAATCTACAGATATGAATTATATGGATGGAAAAATTCAGGTTTTAGATAAATTATATGTGGATTTCTTAATTAGTCTTGATTTTTTAACTTCAGATGAGACTTTTTTCTAGTTAATAGTTAAATAAAACATATTATTCTTTTCGTCAATTGTCCGATTTATAATATCACTTTCTGATCCCTAGATTAGAAGGTTTTATTAAAATGTTAGAGCAATTATCACAGTAGAGATTTCACAAGTCTAATAATTTTGAGAATAATTATACATAATTAAGAATATTCTTTATTTGTTCAAAGACTCATTATATATATTTTGATTTACATTGTAAGATTAATACTAATGTATTTTTAAGTAATATGCAGATTATTGTTTAATAAATAATTAAAAGTATTATAATGATAATAAAGTGAAAACAGAAAATCATTTCATCATTATTACATTAGTCTGAAATTTTGTATCATCTAGGATCAGAGAAGCCAGAACTGATCGATGAAGTCACGTAGTCCGAACTTTTGGGGATCATGCTGGTAGACTCATTTCTTGTGGCTTAAATACAGCTCGAAATATAAGATTTGCATTTCTTATACAAATGTATTTGGTTTTTTTTTTGCGTTTCTTATGCAAATGTATTTTTAAGCTTGTGTTATCAACATAATTATTTCTTAACTGACATTCCATCCCCTATCCACCCTTATCCTTATTATTTTTATTTCTCTGCTAACCATTCAAAAAAATAAAAAACAAAAAATAAAAAAAATTCTCTTGCAATAATGACAAAATATATTGTGTACGGTTATACAACTTTATAGGTAAATTCAGATTAACATGATCTGGATTTACATAATTCGAATTAACATATAATCCACTATCCTGCTTTAGCGTTCCCCTTATTATGTGTATTTTCACATGATTTGGATTCGGATTGAATCCAAAATCACATAATACTACCCAACTTTAGTGGATCCTCACTTTTTCTTGTGTACTATTCCGCAATCTACCAATAATATTTCATCAAAAAATCATATATAGCTCAAAAATGTCGACCACTTCAACTCCAGCTTCATCTTCTAATAATATAATGGAAGAAAAGTAGGCTCCCACTTTAGCCAAAGTAGTTAGAAAGTTAAATACAGAAAAGCTCATTGAATTTTTGCATAGGGAAGAAGACTTGCAACTTAACAAAACTCATTTCGAAATCTTACACAATGAGAAGATCACCAGATGTATATTTCTCAAGATAACTAAAGATGAATTTCGTAGTTATGGAATAAAAGATGGTCCTACTATGGCACTTGTGGATTTCACCAAGGAAGTCAAGGAGAAAAAATTGAGGGCTTTTTTGTCATACCACAGTCTAAGAGAAGTATTATTAAAATATGGCCTCAATAGTGATGGTGTGAAAGCCATTTTATTATTTGAACTTCTGCAATATGAGATCCAAGACAATAATCAGTATTTTGCATATTGCATGGCAGATATTTTGTTTAGGATGAAGAATTACGGGTTTTTAGTCTTGGATAGTTTGGAATTCATGCGAAATAAATATGTATCGATATTACTTCACACAGCTCTCCATATTGTAGGAGACTTAACTAGAAAAGAATTTAGCATGAGATCAGAATATGAAATTGTTAGTGATGAAAGTTCCGGACGAGTTGATTATGAAATCAAGGTTTGAGAATTGTTTTATTTTTCATAAACAAATTATGGAAATCCATCATATTTTTCTGGAACTTTATATTAATGAATATTTATTTTTTAGAAGTCTGAAAACCTAATCTACGTTACCAAAGATAAGGTTCAGTGTAGTATATTCGAAGGTTTTGTCCAAAATATAAAACAACTCGAAAGCTCATATGAAATGAACAAGAAAAAATGAAAGCAGGAAGATGATGATTTTGACTATCTCTACAGAATCATGACATCTGCCAGGGATTGGCATTTCTTGCTTTACAGTCCCGGAGAGATTTCTCAAGCAAGTGAAATTCTCTATAGCATCGAATTCAACAAGAAGGCTTTGGAAAAAAACTCTGAGAAATATCAAGTATTGTGTAAGGGTGTGAAAAAGATATTGGGTATAATCGTGGGTTTGTTAAAGGATCGAGCTTGTGTGGAAAAGTCCCCAGATACCAAGAGAGCTAGGGTTGAAGGATACCACGCTAAAAAATGATGGGTCTGTACCCACCTTTGTAATTTATTTTTTCATTAATAAAGAAATGAATTTTTTCAATTTTATAAGACTTTATTGCTGAAATGAATTTTTTCACGCGTTACGCATATCTCTGACCGGAAATGTCAAGTCGTACATCCTTTATTAGCACCTTCGCTAAATCATATGCTTGATTGATGTAAATATTTTGATTGGTTGATATTTAATGTAACGTGATTTTGGTCCCCCTATAAGAATCACCTGATAAATGTCTCTACCCTTATACTATGTTTGTAATACATCCCATACCCGATATATAGACCCACATGCCCGAAATAGATTCACACGCTCACGAAAATTTATCAATCTTAATCCTATATACCTCTTATCCTTTTCTTATGTTGCTTCCACTATTCTGTCAAGTTAGGAGATTTCCTCGATTAGCAGTTCTTTCCTTTCCTAAACTACTTTCCACAAAGACTAGGATTACGGCCAAATCAGCATCAGGCTTCACACAAGATGAAGTTGACTTATTGAGAGTGAAGTTCCAGCCAGCTTCTTTCGAAGATGTTATTCCTACCACCAAGGATCCTGGTATGTTTTTTGTCTTTGCCTTAATTAAAACTGACAATTAATTTACATATCATACAGTCACAGTTCCGAATGAATATCTTCTTCCCGAAATCAACCGCCGTGCTCTCTCAAACGCAGATTTTGATGTTGAAAAGCTTGATAAGGTTTCGAATAATCGGGTCAAAACATTCATTGTTAAAATGCATGATGTTGTGATGAATGAAAAAGTGGCCACAGGCACATTGGAGTCTAAAACTGACACATTGGTGGACGATCTGCTTCGTGTCGCCGAATTGAATGACTGGCCCTTGAAGTTAATGTAAGTAATTGTAGGAATGCATTTTTTGTGAGGTGCTTAATTTTGCTAAAAGTTTGTATCTATCAAAACTCAGAAATTATCCGCTATGTAGATTGTTCATTAAAGAAAAGAAACTTGTTTTAGCAGACCCCGAATTTGTGATTGCTAATCGAAACCTAAGTATGGTGGCTATAGAGGTCAGAATGTTTATGGTTAATGTTCTTATTGTTTAATAAGCCATATTGATCAAAAAAACATTTTAACAGGACAAACATATCAAAAATGTTTGGAACCCAAGCGGTTTCGGGGAAACGCAAATTGCCGTACAGATTGTTGCCTGCGGAAATGAGAACATACGTTCCACTAGTAGAGAGGAATTTATTGATCAAACCATATTTGCCATGCGCGTCATCTCAACGTACGTGACATTTTACAAAGCAGTAATCCCTGCAGAATATTGGTCCGAATTTAAGCGTGGTCTACCCAAAGAGGCATCAGTTAACGTTAAAAGATGGCCAGGGGTGAATGGTAAGCAGGATGGTCTGGATTTAGTAGAACCAGATGGGAGACGAGAGGTGCTGGGAGCGCTAACTAAAATCCGCCAATTTCTTCTGCGGAATGAACAATCTGGTACGTACAGACAGAATGTTTAAATAATATAATTATGCCAAGTTATTTAAAAAATGTTTAACATTAACTAGCGAAAAATTTGGGAGACGAAACATCATCTACATCAATACAAAATGTGACGACGAATGATAATACAGACAGTAGTAAAGAAAAATTATTGAGTTAGTGCGGATCATTTATCTTATTATCTTCGTGACGTCATCAAAGTGGTTCTATGAATAAGGCATACGCAAGTGGATTTACTATACACGATCGAGATTTTTTCTTGGCAAATTTGAACGACCTGAGGTCTGTGAAATTTCTTGGCAAAAGTGATCGGTGTAATTTTCCCAGGGACTTTTGGTCTCACTTTTTCAGATTTTTGTTTTCTTACCGAGATTTTCTGAGAAAGTCGAGAAAGCGGAATTTTTATCGTGCTATTATTTTTGATCACCGAATGAAAATTAATCGGGACTTTTATTAATATCGCGTGACAGTTTTTATCTAACATTAAATAAACGAGCTTTTGAATTTATCTGTGTTTTGCATAAAATAATAGAAACCACCCAATCTGAAATCGGCTTATTAAAACAAGAGAATGCCAGACTTATGGCTAGAATCGCAGAATTGGAACAGATCGCGAAGGAAAAAAATAAGCTTGAGGCTAGAATTGCAGAATTGGAACATGCTATGGAAGAGAATACTCAGCTTAAAGTCAAAGTAACTAAATTGGAATACGATTTCTTAGAAATCAAAAAGCGAACTCAAACCATTACTAATACACATGAAGTAAAGCTTCAAATTCCCGATTCATCCTTAGATTATTCAGAAGAAACGAAGTCTCAAGTTTCTAACTCATTACAAGTAACTTCTTTTCCTATTGGAGACCACTCTGACAAAGAGACTTTGTCCCACTGCGAAACAAAAGACTCTGTAACTACTAACATTACACCTGTAACTCCCGAGCAGATAGGAAATACATCTGATAGTGCATTTAATTCTGGTATATGTCAGAAGCGAGACTCTGCATCATCTATCTGCACAGAAACTAAATCAGTGGGGTCAATGACTTTTTAGATTCAGAAAATAAGAAAATGGTTAGTAACGAGATAAGGCAGAGCATAAAGGAAAAGAAGCTTCAAGAACAAGACTTATCCTCTATATCGTTTGAAGAATCATGTAGTGAAAAAGTGAGACCTAAAGTCCCACTTGAGCAAAACAGCCAATCAGTGTTGGTACAAAAACATATATCTAACCCTGCTAAATTGAGCGACTGCGAAGTGGGACAGGTTCAAGCACTTCCTGAAGAAACAAAAGTTTCGCATAATTATATAGTCGCCCAAGATTTTATACAAGAAGTGTCTTCAAGATTTACAGATGAGGATATCATCGAAGTTATTGATGGAAACTTAATACTTACTACTAATACGACAATAGAAGTTGAGCTAGCTCATTTGTTTCTAAAAGTAAGTATTGAAGGAAAAAATACTATACAAGCTAAACAGAAAGAGATTTCATGTCGTTACTCATATGGAAAAAGATTTGAAATGGAAGTTCAAGAACTTATGGTAAAAGAAAACATTTCAGAACAGATAGCAAGAAAACGATTATTCCAGGATATAATAAAACACCTTTCTGGAATAACTTTGGAAACTTTACGTAAAAGAACCCAAAGATCTATAAAACTTTACAAAATACTTGAAAAGATAGGAGTTGATAAGATTAAGAATATCAAGACATTCAGTGCAGATTCTATTTCAAAGTTTACTAAACCTCAAATTCAAATAATTCTGGATTATTTTAGTGAAAGTGAAAAAATGAGACCAAAAGTCCCACTTGGGCAAAATGGCATTGTCAATTCTGTATCTAATATAAAATCTACTAATATTATCGGCAGAGCTGACATGACTAAGAAGACCTCCCCGATACCCCAGGTAAGTACACCGCCTATATTTGAACCGAAAGTCAAGGTAAATATACTTACCAAATCTCAACCAAAGAATCCAACTCATAACTGTGTTTATTTTCGTAAGAAAACATTGGAACAATATCCCGATCTATTTTATGAATATAGTAATGAAGGTGTCGATTATTATGGAATTAATTCTGAGACATCATGCCCAATATGCAAGTTAAATCATGAGGATGGGGAAGGTGTAGAGGGCAATTACGAGACTGGATCCTACTATATCAAGTGTGAAGCATCCGAAATTGATATGATCCAGTACATTGGCCGTGCCAGCTCCGCTAATGCTGAAATAATTGTATGAGCTTTGTTTATTTGTATTTTCTTGCCAGCTATGTATTACTATGCAATAAAGATTAGATCTATATTAATCGAAACATATTTGATATTTTTTTTATGCGAAAACCTACATTTATATAAATGATAATATGTCTTCTAACTACTTTTGTCAGCTATTGTTAATTTAAAAAGATGTACAATTATAAAATGTCAACATGAATACACAAACCAAGACCGATAAAACATTAACTCCTGAATATTTGGAGTGGCATGCTAAATTAACTAATTTACCAAGCATTTTGACAGATAAAATTCGCTCCACATTATATAAAAGATATAAGAAAAAAACTGGACTCGTTCCTTGGATAAACTCTGAATCCTCTCAAATCAAAAAGGATACTAATAATTATATGAGTCATGATTGTATTATCAAGATTTCTAAGTTTCCAGAAGAAAAAGGTATAATCCATGAAGCAGTACATAAACGCTTCCCTTTCTTGTCTTACACTAATTCGAATGCATGGTACCGAGATGTTTTTAAATATACTGATTCAGAAGCTAAATGTCTGATATGCAAAGAAGTACATACACGTTTAGGTATATGGGGTGAGCTGTCTAGGTAAAAATGATCACTATTATCTCAATTGTCCTTTTCGTATTGATCAAAAGAAAGCTATAATTGCTGTACAAAGTTTGCCGGAAACTCAGGTAATGGTACCAAACAAATTTTGCAACTCCTCAATTCCCAAGACTGATCCAAACAAAAACTGCCTTTATCAATATGCCATCGAACATAAAATGGATCCGAGAAATTTTTGGTCATTACTGAGGCTGAGAAAAATAAGTGGGCTATGGGATGCTTCCGAGAAGACTTAGAAAGAGATATGCGCTTCTATCGTGGCGGAATAGAGAGAAAGGAAGATCCTAGAAAATATCGTGAATTTTTAACAGATCGGGATAGGCTGATTGGCGAAGAATTATTAC
This sequence comes from Ambispora leptoticha, assembly GCA_910591765.1. Classification (NCBI taxonomy): domain Eukaryota; kingdom Fungi; phylum Glomeromycota; class Glomeromycetes; order Archaeosporales; family Ambisporaceae; genus Ambispora; species Ambispora leptoticha. Next base: position 11,945 of record CAJVPS010000793.1, on the reverse strand, counting down.
GTCGTGGTATACTAAAAAGTGGTTTGAGTACTGCATGGCTTGATGATCTCATGGAAGAATGGGAAAAAATCCATATTCAATTTATACAGATATTTAACCAGAACTTCGACCCTTTTGAGGAAAAGACTTTATTTGTACCGCGGGTAAATGTTCAATCTACACCATCTAAACGACAATTTCCAATTTCTGTTCTACCTAAAGACCCGGATATTCTCAATTTTACTCAGCCTTTCTACTAGCTCATCTAATGGAAGGTCCAATCCACATCTGCTAACTTCCAACTGATTCTCAGGAGATATTCCTCGAAGAAATTCATATCTAAGCCGTTCTTCGTTATATCCAGCTAATTTACTATATTTTTTTACTTTCCTGTAAAAATCCATTATCGAATCATTACCTTGTTCCAAAGATCTGAATTGGCACCATGTGCCAGCAGGCTGAAACTTTTGCATATCGGTGGGTACAGATGAGATTCTATTTAGATGGCCAACTATTTCATTCAGAGGATTTTTAAACCCGAATCGAATTACTTCTTTTTTATTATCTAATGATAGACCATTGAAGAATGTTCCCTTGAGGTCTTGATTATCTAAATCGACATCCAATGCTATAGCATATACCTTTATCATCTTGAAATAGTTATCCACGGATTGATCGAGTTGTATAGGTGGTGTAATATCTTCTACTTTTTCGGGTTCTAAAACTGGTGAATTGGGAGGTGAACTTCGATCCACCCAATTAATTGTATCTCTTATACCAAAATCACTCCAAGATCCTATCATTGTTACGTTTTCAGAAATGTAATGATATATTTAATATTGTATTTTTTACTGCATATTAATAAAAGATAATTCAAAATATATGATGACTGAAGTTAATAACAAGTCTGTTATAAATGAAGCAATAGTTAAAGATAATATCAGCGGAGCTGGGACGACCAATGCTATCTCGTCTCAAGAATTCTGGAAAAATATTCGTGAACCAATTAAAACATTGTCTGAGTCTTTAACAGAGCAACGGAATACTAATATAGCGGTATCCAGTATTGTTAGACAGGTATCGAACAAAAAAATTCAGATCTCTCTTCACCGATTATTGGAGATAGTGAAACCCGAGATTCAGCAAGAAATTATAAACTCAATAACAAACCCGGATATTGCTAAAAAACAATGTGTCATATCTGTAAAAAAGAAAAAGCGCATTCATAATTATTCCTCGTCTTCATCCTCAACTGAATCAGGCTCTGAATATTCTAGTATCGATGAGAATGAAATACGTACACAAGTTCTCGAAGCAAAGAAGAGTAATTAGTTATCATCATCAGAAATTTCTCCATATAGGCTGATAAAATCCTCAATTTCATCATATTCTTGTTTAATCATAGGGGTGATTGGCCTAGGTGCTGGAATAATTGGCCTGTCGTTTATTACACCATAATGTCGTGCTGTAGCTTTATGTCCTTTTTTATGACGCGTTGCTAGATCTCGATATTTTTGACGACAAGAATCATTTTTACCACCATGAGCTCTTGATGCATGATCAGCACCAAATTTTCTTAATTGATATGAGGTAATATCATGGGGAATCAAGAATCGATTAAGTGGATAAACTTTTACATAACTATTTTCACCTTTTAACAGAAATGGGAAAGTCTTTGGAATTGCCTTCTGGATCCAGGTGAGCAGTTCTATTGCTCTTTTTGGATCCATTTCCATTGAAAAGAATGGTAAAGGTTCATCAATTTGACTTTTGGCGTAGCCAGTGCAATACCAAGAATATTCAGGATCATACCATTTTTCATAACTTGATGGATAGTGATCAATACGAAGAGTTGCAACATCTGCTGGTCTTATAGATAACATTACCATTACATCGATCAAATTCTGCATGGAAGGAGGTTTGGTAATATCACAATTACTAAGTCTATCCTGAACATTCTCTGAGTAAAAGAATTCAGGACAATCCATACCTTTATATTTATTAAGTTCATGACGTTCATCCTGTTTTTTCTGCGATTCTTTGGTAATCTGAGATATGTTTGTTGATTCTAGTGTAGAACTATCAGCATCCAGAGTTTCTAATTCTTTTTGAAGATATGTAAGACATGAGGCACCAGCAACAATATTTGGAGCAGTATTAATCAAATCATTTGCTATCTCATGAGGTCTCTTCCAACTACACGTCACCCAGATATCTGTTTAGGAATGAGAGTGTGTGTCTGTTCTTCACTAAGACCCAATTTCCAAAAGCGTCTTCTAGCTTGATCTCTGACTCTTCTCACCTGCTCTTTTGTCTTACCATCTGAGAGTTTACCAGCCAACTCTTCAACATAATTACTAAGCTGGGATAAGCTAGTTTGGGGTGATAATTTGTATTGATTGAAAAATTCTGTAGTAACTTTTGCCATGGTAATATAAGATGATTGTTATACTATAAATATCTCAAGTATATACTATAAATATCTCAGGTATATATTATGAAGATTCTTTTTTCAAATCGAAATTAATTATGTGTCTTTGACATTGGGCTCTGTCCATCTCAGATCTAGTATATCTATATCCAAAAATTGAATGGGTCACGGTTAATATAATTCTATCGAAAAATAGATATGGGTAAGGTATGAGTTTGATCAAAGATTATGGAATCCATATCTCTACGAAATAAGATAATCAAAAATATAGAAGATATCAAGAAGAATATAGTATTACTCAAAGAGATTCTTAAAAAAATTATTGATATATGCCAGACATGTAATATGGATGGTATACTTACCTCAGCTAGATGACCAAAATTTGCAGGACCGTGTGGTCTTGAAAAATATTTATAGTTTGTGTCTAGAATCGGGTAAGTCAGATATATGACTCTCAAGCATAATAATTTTTTCCAGTAATTCGGCTTGCTTTTTTTTGTGATAATTCTCTCTACTTTGATACTTGCCTACGTATTTATCACATGCATTATGAATAGATCTATTTAGCTTACCATAATCTCTACAAGGAGTATATACTGGAGATTTATAATGAATATAGCATCCTTTAGGATTATAACATCCTCAACCACAGATTTTTCCAGTTCTAAGAATATATGAACAATGGTAAAATGCCATTGGGCTTTATATAATAATTACTTTAATCAAATTTATATTATTTGGATGAACTGATTCGCTAAAATTTCTGGAATAATTAATAATTTATCTACAAATTATTATAGTTACAAAATAATATTACATATATTATTAGATATACTTTTTGTCAAATCAAACAACACATATATACAAATCAATAAAATGAATTTATCTAGTAAAGCTAAAAAGTGTTTATGTGAATTATTACAACAACAATACCTAAATCAAAAATTGGCTGAATATAATGAAGCAAAAAAGTTTCTCATGGGTTTAATGGATCTTGACTATAAACCTGATCATAAAGAATATACATATTATAAATACTGGCTTGCATCCAATGGCCATACTGATAAAAATGATACTGCACTTTTAGATGCATATCGACCTGAAGAGATTCATTTTCAGTATATAATCTGGATGGCGGAAAAAGATTATACAGTGATCAATCATCCTACAAAAGTTTATAGAATGCCAAATACACATGAATGTATTGATGAATACCAGCCTCTTCAATTAGTAATTGATATTGATGCAAGATAAAAATCTGATCTTACAAATCCCAAACTTTCTTTCTTAGATGATAAAAAAATTACTCGTAAAGATTTGATATCTTAAATTTTAGTTGCTTGTGTAGATGCATTAAGCCTAATACCAGATTGTATACCTTTCTTAAATTCTTTTGCATTAGCAAGTTCATCAAATGCTAATAAATGCAGTTGATATATTATTTATTCTTGTGCTTGATTCATAGATTATAGAGAATTTAAGAATTTTACAGAAAAAGTTATAAAATTAGTTGAAAAATCTTATTCTGAGTTTATAGATATTGGCCTTCCCAAAAAATATTTCAATCTTTGGCTTCTGAAATTATCAAAGGAAGATTATATTAAAAAATCTACTATTTCTTCTATTAAAAATGGATTTAAAAATCTAGATAATTATCTGATTCAGCCTAAAGAGAATTATTCTGTGATCTGATCATGAACTTTTTCAGATGAAAAGCTAGTAAAGGAAGAATACCAATCTATTGATGATGAAAATGTCTTGGTTAAGAGAACTAATCTAGTTATTTCAAAATATAGGGGGCTTCAGATTGAAAGAACTGAGAAGAGATTTATCAACTTTGAAGTACAATTGGTTAAAGAATATCCTATATATAACGTTAAATATGAAAAAGATCAACTCTATAGATTTATTCAACAAAATGAATATTTTATACTTAAATATTATTATCAAAAATAATATAAGCCAAATCATAAGAGACTGAGCTTTAATAAGATATCAGATAAAATCAAATCAAAAGTAAAGTCTAAAAAATAGAGATTAATTGAAAGATTATTCAAAGCTATATTAAATCCATGTCTACTTATAGAATTATCTGGAAAAATCATCAATATAAAGAAAATGAAAGATGCACCAAAAGCTTATTCTGATTTCTTAAGTGAGAAATCCACTATAACTTTTATTCACTTACCTATTACTAGTAACAAAATAAAAATATTAAGAGAAATTCTCAATTCCTCAGCCAAAAGCGGAGCAAAATTGTCTTGTTTTAACTGGATTTCATATTATAAAACTCTTAACAATAAGACTAAAACTAAAGTTGAAATATTGCAAAATTCAGGACTTCATATATACTATTATCAGAAAAATAAGAGCAACCTAGTTACACATAACTGGAATGTTATCATTATCCAAGTTGAAAATACTTATTATCTTAATTTCTATAAAAGGCATTCTTACGTAGTTATCTTAGATGAAAATAATACTATCATACATTAAATATCTAGTGAAATTCATGCATGTGAATCTGAAAATACTATGCAGAATCTGATAAAATTAGCTATTCATATTATTTCTATAAATATATTTGCAAATAAATCAATTTTAAACTTTTTGAAATAATATTAAGGTAGAGATATAAGAATTTTTGATAATAAATATAAGCCACATAAAGGTAAGATTGTTAAAATTCTTTATGATTCAGATAAAGGATCAGAAGCTATATGTAGAGATCTTAAGATACTTCAGAAAGATAAATAAGTTACTTTTTCAATAATCTCATGCAAAAAAGTATAAGCTTTGGTAAACCAAGCTTCTAAATTGCAAAAACCAGATAACTTACATGTTTTATCATGAGTTTATTTTGATCAAATAGATAGAAAGTAATAGCAGGATGACTTTGCTAATATCAATGCTACTTAGAATGGTCTTGATTATATGATTTATATAAGTACTGTAGAAGCTGATATCTCTTTTAAAATTTCTAATCATTTTGATGCAGTTATAGAAATTAGTAATATTGCTATAGGAGTACATACTGAAACTTTTACATAAATATTTTATTAAGTTCATGATTACCCATATCATATTATTTCTTTTTATAATAGTAAAAAGCCTAGTATTTTTAAAAAACCAAATTATGATCTTATTTGTATCAAACTTTTTACTTTAAGATCTGATAACTTGCCAACTGCTATAAAAGAATATTGTGAATAGAATAAAATTAATGACTGTTATATACTTGATTTATTTCTAGCTGTAGAGACTTATATTGAGATTGAATATTAGAGACACTTATCAGCTAAATACTTTTCTGAAATTCTTTGCAATCTCATTACTAGTACTGGAGTAATACTCAAGTTAATTTTAGCAAAAGATATCAAAATTGCTAGAAAAGAAGTTTCCAATACTATTAAGAAGATTGAGAAAAAAATCAAAGGCTTTGATACAGAAGCAATAGTCAATACACCTGATATCATCCTCTATGAAGCTGAAATTCTTAAGTTAAATCCTGAATATTCTTTTGCTAATAACATGACTCTGCAATAATATTATTTGTGGAAAATATATACTTCAGGTGATATTGATGATAAGGATGATATTCAAAACTGGGATATGAATAATGATGATTAGATCAAACTTTATGATAAAGATTTTGTAAAAATATATAATAATCCTGAATCTTTACAATATTTTAGAAGACTGGCATATTTCAGAAGACAAGATTCTAATGAAGTAAAGGCTTTGGAAAATCTGAAAATTAAAAAAATATTGCAATAGGAAGAATTACAAGATTCTATGGATCCAGTCTCAAATGATTTACATAAATTTTATTTGGCAAAATAATAGGAGGTAATATGCAATCTTTTTCAATCAATAGGATTCAGTAATATTAATGATATAAATATTCTTTTTGATAATGATATGACAAAAGCTTTCAAATAATTACTAGAGAAAATCATTAAAATTCGAGAAGATATTTTATTACTTTTTGGATTTAAGACCAGAGCTAAAGGATTATCTAATCTCAATGCTATAATAAAGTTTATTAATGTAATACTGAGTAATTAGTATAGTTATATCATCAAGAATAGAAAAACTTATATAGATTCAAAAACTAATCAAGTAAGAAAGAAAACTTACTGAATTTATCATGTGCCAGATAATGGAGCTGATTTTGAAATTATAGAAAGAATAATAATTATAAAGTTGAATACTTCTAATTATCATTTTACAAATCTAATTCTTCTACTGTATAAGTCAGAATTAATTAATAAAACTCAAGAACTTTTCAATTTAATACCTATGTATCTTGATACTAGCTCTGCTATTATTATTGATATAGTCATTTTAAAATCCAGTAATAAGATTTGTGAAAAGAGTTCTTATGATAACATAGTTAAAAAATCTGTAACAAATTTATCATAATTATCCTCTATAGTATTGATTCAAGATCAATCAAATAATTCTGAGTAATTCTTAAGTATTACTAAAGTTAAAAAAGAGTTACCTGAATTCTTAATTTCTCTGTTTTCAGAATTCCTTATTAGAAATGAATCTGATATAGAAACTCTTATTCTTCTTTTATAGCAAAAATTCTAAATATTAAAAGAAAAGTTAGAATAATGGAGAATCAAGATTACTTTTAAAATGTGAGATAATTAGAATTACTGGAAAAAAGAGCATAAGAGTATGAGTGAGACTGATTTTTTGGAATATAAGCAAAATTATGAGACTAAAGTGAAAGTTTCCACTATATCATATAAAAAAAAGCTGAAAAATAAATCTTTAGCTCTCATTGAATATGGATAATTATTATAAATCTTTCAATAAAGCAGGTATAAGATATTAAGATAATATTATCTAGTTAAATAGTAATTTCTGAAAAAGAGAAATTATTATATTTGACTAGTTATATATTCGGATAAGGGGATTTTTGTTGACTCTTATTATAAGTATGGGAAAAAATTCAAATCAAAAATTAATATTTTGATATCTAGATCATATAAAGAGAGTTTTTGAATTCTAGTGAATGAATCTCTTGCTTAATTCACATATTTGCTAAGTAAAATTTCACATAAGTGCTAGAGATATATAGATAAGATAATTTAATTGATAACTATTTTTATACCGTGAAATTTTGATCAAGATGTACTTTTCAGTAAATAATATGTATATATTCAAAAAAAATTGGTATTTAGTCAAGATATAGCCACTATATAACTGTTTTTGATAATTACTAATATTATAAAATTATACTTTGAACAGATATCAAATAGGTATAATTTTGACAAAAAATTAGTATTTGATCAAGGTATAATTATTATAAAAAGGGTGATTATACTTTGAACAGATATTAAGTAAATATGATTTTAGTAATATAATTCAAAGAAAATCAGTATCTAGTCAAGATATAATTATTATAGAAAGGGTGGTTAAATACAAAGTATACTATTTTAACTACATAATTTGAAGAAAAAATTAGTATCCGATCAAGATATAATTATTACAGATATATATTATAAAAAATTATGCTTTGGATGAATATAAAATTGAATGCATTATCAGATATAATTTAAAGAAAATTGGTATCTAGTCAAGATAAAATTATTACAGATATATATTATAAAAAATTATGCTTTGGATGAACATAAAATAAATGATAGTAATTCAGCACTATATATCTCATTCTTGGATGATATTTGGGTGAATTATATAAATAACATGATTACTATTTTGGTACTAGATATCTTAACTCTGGCCCTCATAGAGGAATTAATCAAAAAGCTAAGGTACTACATGCCAGATTTGGATATAGCTCTCACATTAGGTTCATAAATGATAACATATAATCTAATGCATTATCAAATATATTTTTTTTATCACTCAGCTCACATGTGACCAATATTATGAAATCAGCCACATTAATTATGGTATTACGTGTCAGATTTGAGCATAGTCCTCATATCAGATCAATAATAACTTGAAATTTGCAATCTACACATTATACCTAGAGATATATTATCAGTCAAGTAACTTGAAATTTGTAATCTATACATCACATCTAGGAATATATTATCAGTTAAGTAACTTAAAATTTATGTTCTATCAATCACTCAAATGACTTGAATTCTGTGATTCATACATCATACCTGAGTATATTATAGTATAAATTAAGTAGTTTATAGTTTTCAGGAAACTATAAACTACTATATTTAATAATAAACTATTAAAAATAAAAATATTATTTGAATTCTATAATATATCAATAGCAGAATATATTAGAATAGATAAGATATATATAGCTATATTTTAATAATTTTATTAGTTAAAGATGAATAAAAATATTTATAAATATATTATTAGTTATGAATCTTATTAGTATAATAAAAATAATAATTAATAACTCTTAGAATTACTTTAATCTCTTGCTATTTTAGAAAAGAAATAGAAATATATTACTATAAATTTTATAGTATAACTTCTAATTATCAAGTTTAAATATGATATTATAGTTATATTTATAGATAAACTATCAAAAAAAATATATTTTATATTAACTATAATAATAATAATTATATTTAATATTATAAAGATTTTTTTTAAAATATTTTTAAATTATATAACTTATTTATAGTTATAATATTAAACAGAGATATTAAATTCATAAGTTATTTCTAAAAGTTACTTTTTGAATAACTTGAAATAAAATTAGCAATATCAATAGTATTTTACTCTCAAATAGATAGTTAGATAGAGAAATTGAATAAAATTCTTAAAGAGATACTTAGAATTTATACTATTTATCAGTAAAATAGATAGAATAAAAATCTAGTTATTATAAAATTTGCTTATAATAATAATAAAATTACTTTAACTAGTTATATATTATTTAAATTAGATTATAAACAGATATCTTATATATTAATCAATATTCTATCATTATAAAATAATATTATAATCTTTCATAATTTCATGAAATATTAAAATATCATAATTAAAACTATCAAAAATTTATTACTTAAAGTATAAAAAAGATAAAGTAAATATATAAATTAATATAGAAGATATAAAAAATTCAATATTAATAATAAAGTTCTTCTCTTTACTTGTAATATAAATACTTCAGTTAATAAGTAAAGAATAATTAAGAAACTTATATTAAAATTTATAGAACTCTTTAAAATTATTATCAAAATATCTTCTGTCATTTACAAACTATAACTATTATATAATATAAAATTATATCTAGTATTTTATATATTATTAAAGAAATATAACTTAGATGATAAGTATAATAGATATCAATTATTATTAGCTATCATTATTTTAAATAATAAAGAAAAATATAAAGTTAAGAATATTCTTAATAAAAGAATTTATTATTATAAATTTCAATATCTTGTTAGCTTAGTTATTTTCTTTATAATACAATATAAGAATCTTTTAAAAACTTGAAAAGTATTATAAAAAAGATTAATATTTTTGAAAATCATGTACTTAAATATAATAAGAATATTATACTTTAAGTAAAAAGATATATAATAATTTTGATTGAGTTATCTCTTTTTAGCTCAAATTTTTATTTTGTATTATCTATATAATAGATTAGCTTTTATATCACTTTTTATAAAGATCAATTTTATTCTGAATATACAAATGATTATTTATATAATTTAATATATTAGATTTAACATATTATTATACAGATAATTACTATATATATTTATATTATTAATTTAGATAATTAATATTTTTAATTAGATTTCTTTTTAATTTTCTTTTATAATTTTATTTATTCTTTTTATTGTTATATTTATATTATTATTTATATTATTATTAATTATTAAATTATAATTAGTTACTCTCTAAAGACATGAATTAAGCTAATTAGTTATATTTAATATATATATATTTTAAAATAGAATTATTATTAATTTATTCATATTTTATATTTATTTCTTTTTACTATAAATAAGTACTATCTATTTTGTAAAATAATTTTAGATTTGAATATTCTTTAAATAATAAAAATTATAAGTTATAAATTGAAACTGTTCATATTGTATTTTATCTTATTTATAATCATTAACAAAATAATCTTACAATTACTAATATTGCTAATTTTATTTCAAGTTATTTAAAAAGTAATTTTCAAAATCTACTAATAAACTTAATATCTTTATCTGAAATAATTACTAATAATAGATTATATAATTTAAAGATATTCTCAAAAAATATTTTTGTGATATCAGATATTATTACTATTGTAGTAGTTAATACAAAGTATATTCTTTTTAATAACTTGTTAACAAAAATAATTATTATATCAAATCCAAACTTGATAATAAATAATTGAATTCTAAAGTTCATAATAACTTATTCCTATCTATATTCTAGAATGATGAGTGATTGAAGTAATCCTGAGGGTTGTTAATTACTATTTTTATTGCACTAATAAGATTCATAACTGGTAATATATTTGTGAATACTTTTATTTATTTTTGATTAGTAGAATTATTAAGATATAGTAGTATATATCTTATTTATTCCAATATGTCCTACAATAGATATATCATGAAACTCAAATAAAATGTGATACCTAATGATTTAATTATGTATAATTTTATATCAATCTTCTATTTTAACAATGATGAAGTATTTTGCCATTTTTGAATTTGTCAAGTAGTTTATTAATATGAGAAAGAGAATATTAATCATGAATTATCTTCTCATTCAGCTTTTGTTAATTAATATATAAATAAATTCTCATTCTTCTTCACAATCATAATGAGAGAGAAATTAATTGTTATGCACATGTTAGAAATGTGAAGACAAATATTTAAACAGAAAAATTAATTTGAGGTATAATATTCTTTCCGATAAATTTTCCGGATCAGGTTTTATTTCACGTGATTTTGACACGGATAAAAAATGCGATTTTCTGCCAACATAGAAGTTGAATCTCGCTCATTTAAGACAAAAATGCCACTTGATCTGGATGCGTGTATAGAACAACTCTTGCAGAAGCAACTCCTCGCCGAATCTTTAATTAAAGAAATATGTGAGAAGACGAAAGAACTACTAATGCGAGAAAGCAATGTTGTACATATTTTGGCTCCTGTCACGGTCGTTGGTGATATACATGGGTATGTGGGAATTTGTTTAGATTCTCGCCTTTTCATGCTTATTTGTCCCGTACTCTGGGATGCTAGATAAATTATAACATATTGCATGACAATTTTTGACTGCCGGTACATGTAGCCAGTTCTACGATCTTATTGAAATATTTCGGATAGGAGGCTACAGTCCATCCACAAACTTTCTCTTCCTCGGTACATAAATTATAAATAAACGAAAAAATTTTGTCTCAATCTTTCAATAAATGTAAAAATATAAAAAAATCCATGAAATTGCGTGAGACGCGTCACAAAATCGAAGTTTTTATCAATTTCGCAACCTACTCGTTTTTACTTAATTAATATTGACTTTAAAATTTTTATCATAATAAATACAGCAAGGATCCATCACATTACTG
>CAJVPS010000792.1:0-19768 GCA_910591765.1 Ambispora leptoticha | reverse complement strand
TTATTATTATTATTATTATTATTATTATTATTATTATTATTATTATTATTATTATTATTATTATTATTATTATAAAGATTTATTTAAATTATCCATATTTGACTATGCATATAACATAAATATGAAATTATAAATTTATACTAAAAACTTATTATTTATTTAAAGTAACATTATGATTCTTAATAAGAATATCTTTTTATCTGATAATTAGATTCAAGTAACTTTTTATATCATTCTATTCTAATTATTATCCAATTACTATTATTTATTTTATTTAGAAAATATATGTTGAATTTATAGCAAAATATATATATAATGAAATATTTTCAAATTTGTAACTAAACTATAAATAATGATAAATGATTAGTACTATCTATTTGATTTTAAATAATAAGAATATATTTGAAATTTGTTATTATATAATAAATTTCAAAAATAAGTATGTATCTTATAATATTGATATTAAATCTTGAGTTATTTCATATTGAATTATTAAAAAAAAAATTAAGCTACCTGTGTAATTATTATTTCTGATTATGAAATAACTTGAAAAATTATATTTTAATTATATTATTATATATAAAAAATTAATATTTATAATAATAGAATATATAATATAATAATATAATTTCTTTGTATTATTTGTTTTATATTATAAAATAACTGATTTTTGATATACAAAATAATAAATACTTTATTTTGATCATATTATTATTAATATTATTATTATTATTATTATTTGTTATTTTTGTAAAAAGTAAGTAATATTTAGTTTATAAAATTAAAATAAAAATAATCAGAAATATAATAAACTACTAATCTACTATATTAAAAAAAATTAATATGATTATCCATATAAACCTATCAAAATATTATACAGAAGCTAAAATATTAATCAAGTTATTATTAAAAATTTATAACTTTATTAGTTTAGAATAATTTATATAATCAAAAATTAAGTAATTATATTTATATAAATTGAGATTAAAATAAAGTTTATAATATAATTAGAAGAAATAGTTTTTAAACTTATTTTGTTAATAACTAAAAAGTTATATAATTTTTATAGTAGTATAATAAATTTAAAAATATAGATTTTTATCACTAACTGTATATATAAATCACATTTTTATTTTTATTTGAATCAATTCATATTGATTACTAAGATTTGACTTATTAATTCAATATTTTCTTGTATTTTAAAATTAACAAACTTAAAATTTTTGTTCATTATATGATAAAAAAATAATCATATTATTATAATATCAAGTATTATAATATAAATAAAGTATAAATTATTATATATGCATACATATATAGTCACCTTAAAAAATAATATCCAATCTGTATATATAACAAAATTAATAACTTTTAATATAGCATTTCTCTCTTTTTTAATATTAATCTCTTTATTAACTTTATTAAAATACTATAATAAATAATTTTTATATAATTATAATATTCATATATATCTAGATAACTGATATAGAGAAGAGAAAAATACTAGCATATATGAAGAATATAAATACTAAACAAATTGCAAGAAAGATAAAATATGATTTTATTATAATATAATAATTTATTATCAAGTATAAAAAGACTAAAAAAATTAATAATTTATCACAGTTTGGAAGATTGCAAGTTCTTAATAATAGACAAAAAAATATATTTAAACAAAAAGTTACTAAAATATAATACAAACTATTATACAAAATTATAAATAGTTTAAATCTTAATTATAGTTTATCAACTACTAGAAATATGCTGTATAACTAAAGATGACTTCTCAACTAGTTGTGGCTTGTGGCAGCTAATCAGAGAGTTGTAACAGAGTTGCAATAGCCAATTAGAGAATTATAATAGAGTTACGACTAGTTGTGACTTCCATCACTATGTATAACTATAAGATTTAATTTTATATTACTGTAAAAAAGCTATTTATTTCAGAAAATAGCACAATTATATATATTGCTTAATATAAAAAATATAAGAAAAAAATCCCTTCCAATTAGTGAAAGATCATTTTTTTAAATAAATCAAGTATGAAAATTGAAAAATAATCATAATAAATAAGAGTATAATAAAATACAGAAATTTGATATCAATATTCTTAAAAAAATTATTAATTTAATATCAAGAAGAATTAACATAATATTAGAAGTAAAAGAAGAGCTAACAAATATTAACTAAATATGAAATAATTTTTTTTATATATAATATAAAAAAATAAATCAAAATTATATTTTAAGTTTTATGATAATTGAAAATCAGATATTATTTTTTAAGATAACTATATATATATATATAATCAAATTTTATTATTACTCTGATTGGTTTAATTAGTTTCAATTAATTTAAACTGAACTAATATATTGATATCTTTTAATCAGAATAAAGTAAAAAGAAATTAAACTTTTTTATGAATAAAATATAATAAAAAAAATAATAAATTAAAAGTGAAACTGTAATTTTTAACTTAAAATAATATAAATAAAAAAGACATATCAAAAAAAAGAATTAACATAAATATTAATAATAATTTAAATAAACAAATAGATAGTATTTCTTTATCTATAGCAAATTTAAAATAATTCAAAATATGAATTAGCAGTATTAGCAACAAATTAAACTGATAACAAAAAAATAATTAATATATACAATTTATTATTTCTTTTTTGATAATATCATAAAAAATAATACAAAAATTTAATAAATCTTGCTATAATTATTTTCAAAAAGACTCAAATATTCTTGAATAAAATAAAGTTTTTATAATATTTATGAGATAATGTACAATATTCAATAATTCTTGATTTTATTTATTATATGAATTTGAATACTAAAAATAATTATGATTAAGTTTTATAATATTATTAACAAATAGCAATTCAAGAAGATGTTATAGTATAATATTTAATTGTTAAATTATATAATATTGAGAATTAGAACAAAAATGATAAACAAAAAGCATTAGAATAGTTTTTAAAATTAGCAGAGTCTGACTTATTTCACACACAATTTAATATCATTTATTATTATGAAACTGATAAGAAATAATTGAAGATAAAAAAAATATTCTTATGATATTTAAAAATTAACAGAGTCTAGAGATCCTAAAACATAATTTAATCTTGTTTTCATTTATGAAAATGATAAAGAAACAATTAAAGATGAAAAAAGCATTCAAATTGTATTTAAAATTAGCAGAGTCTGGAGATTTTCTAGTATAATTAATCTTGCTTTCTGTTATAGGAATAATCAAAGATAAAAAAATCATTTAATTGGTATTTAAAATCAGTAGTATTTGAAAATAATTAGCTCAATTTATTTTTAGATTTAGCTATAAAAGAGATAAAGAAATAAAAAAATTAGAACTTAGCTTATTTGAACCTAATTAGCAATTAGTGATAATTCTCACTTATAATTTCGAATTGAACAATATTATGAATATGGTAAATAAATAAACAAAAATGATAATAAAGCATTTGATTAATATTTAAAAGTGATAATATCTACAATTTAATATTACCATTATGGAATAGGAATTTCAAAAAATCTTGATATGATTGTAAATAGATATCAAAAGGCTAATTTAATAAAAATAGACATGATCTAGCTGCTGAAATGGTTGAATATTTTAAGTCTGAAGAGATTTATTCTAACTGGTAATTAATCTTTTTTAAGTTAACTGATTCATTTCCAAATATTCAGTTGAAGTCACATAAATTAATAGAATTTTGATTTATAAATCTCTTTTCTTCTGGTATTCCATATTGATATATTTTTATTCTGTCATTATCTAGAATGATTTGTACTTATAATGGTGATTAGGTATAGATATTGAAGTACACTCATAAATTTTATTTTTAATGATAATATTTTCTTGCTTTTATCATATATATATATATATATATATATATACTATATATTTTTATTTTATAAAAAATAAAATCTAAAAGTTCAAATCTCATTATTATAAATATATTTATTATAAAGAATAATTTAATTAGTATTACTAAAGACAACTTTGTATTATATATTAAAATAAATGCTATTTATATTGAATTTAAAATCTAATATCTCATATTTATATGACAGCTTGAAAGATTTAAATTATAAAATGAATATGATGGATTAATTTTTATTAGTTATAAACAGATTATCAGGTTTGATGATATTGATTTTGAAAGAGGGAACCATAATATATTTATAAAATCTCACCAAGAAACTTCTTATAAAAAATGATATTTCTCGATTTTTGGCAATATCTTTTTGAAATATAAATAGTAAATATAACTTAATACTAATTTAATCAATATAATATAGATATAATAAATCAAGATTATATATATTTATAATTTTAAAGCTTACATAAAAATAGCTAATTTTAAAATTCAACAATATATTAAAAGAAAATTGTACTGCTCTTTTTCACAACTATTATTTCAATTTGTTATTAGACATTTTGATAATCTTAGTAATTATTGCGTTAAAAATTTTGTTATTATCGTTATCTATTCTCATGCAAAAATATTCAGTTCACGTGATATTTTATGTATACACAATTCATAAAGATTGATTAAATTTACTTTCCGAGATTGGGGATCCTCAAATTAAATTTAAGCATATTTTTGTACTTTTCATTTTATTGCGCTCTTTGGGTTATTGGATAATTTGGCACTTTTAAAAGTTTACGTTTTATAAAAACAAAAAATCAACTTTTTGTGAACTAAGTGCAAAAAACCAGAATTTTTGGACTTGTAAAAGTGACAATTCTGGTGACTAGCGGCATATACAACTATAAGGATACTTTTTACAATAAATCGCGTACTCTTCTTTTACTTAATGTCACGTACATACAAACAACTAACAAAATATTTTCAAGTTAATATCCTAACAGCTGCATTTGGATATTAGTTTACTATTTTTAGGGTGACGTGACTGTGTGATGATAAAGTCCTAAAGTTTCATATTAAAAGGAAAATGTGAATTTAAAACTTTATAAATTTGAATTATTATATCAACTCGTAATGCAATTATAAATCGTGAAGCATTATTAGCATTATTATACCAGAATATGAGTTATATTCAACCATTTTATCTAATAAAGTTTGATTTACTTTATGAAATCCAGACTTTATTTGCAAGTGTACGGTATGATGGAGAATGGTCATAAGTGGATACAATATTTTGTTGATATGATATACAGTACCCGGCGAAAAGAATGGAGGTGGAAATGCCACTGACTTTTTTGCTATAGCCCTCTCCGATTTGGACCAATGTTTATATTACCAAATTAGGCAGTGGAACGCCATTTAAAAAAAAGATGTAAACAATGACTTTTAGTATTGTTTACACCTTGTTTTTACGTCTCAAAATGGCACCAACCCCTCTCAAAGGAAATTTCCCAGCGATTAGGCATTCCCTTATGATCCTGTGAGCAGTATGTCAGTTTATTGCGTAAAACTGAAAAAATTCCCATTGGTCACTCATCTGGTCACCCTCGGAAGTTGGCTCCCCAAAAAAGCTGTCATATTGGAATGATTGTGAAACATAATCATTTCACTACAGTACCGGAGCTCAAAGCTAAACTAGAAGAAAATGATTCTGAACTTGAGGTTAGTGAACGTACTATTCATTATGAGCTCACAAACCTCGGTTTTGTTTCAGTTCTTCCCAGGAGAGTCCCTCTTCTAACCCAACAAGCGAAAAACCATCGCTTGTCTTGTGCACGTGATCATGCCCGATATAAAAAGTTGTTTTTTCCGATGAAACAACGATTCAGATGTTTTGTAATACCCTTCTCGCGTGGTCTCAGGATGCAAAACCTGTTGCACCTATGGTGAAGCATCCATTCAAAGTCCACATTTGGCAGCAATCAGTGTTAAGGAAAAAATTGGGATACATTTGTTCACCGAAAATCTGGATCGTCATTTGTATCGTAAAATTCTTAACGACCACCTTATGGCCTTCGTATAGCCCTGATCTCAATCCTATCGAGAATGTATGGGCTATTTTAAAGAGAAAAATATTAAGAATATGGTGGCGCAAAATAAAAAATCTCAAAAGAGATTTTTCTCGCCGTTATTAAGCAGGAATGGGATTATATCGAAAATGATGTGTTAGTTCGGTGCATCGATAGCATGCGGAACCGGGTTAAGGCATGTATTGATGCAGAAGGAGGCCATACGAAGATTGACCTAATAAGGAGAAATATAGTGTTAATGTTTATCTTTTATGTAAAAAAAAAAACTCAATCGATTACTTGTGTGATGTCAAAAAATCCGTCCGCCATTCTTTTCGCCGGGTACTGTAAGAGGAGTACAATACCTTAATACGTTTCGCGAATTGAATACATCAATGATTTTTCGCACAATGTTTGTGTTACATCTAATGTTGTAAAAATTCAACACTTTGTATTGTTCATAATAATAATAATAACGTTAGCATAAACACAAAATAACCTATGAAGTTCAATAATAATAATGATACTAAAAATACCGTAACGGTAATCAAATGATATCAAATGCCAAGCATCTAAATAAAAGCTTTATTTTATACATCGTTTCTCAGAGACGACTCATGCCTACAATATTTTAGATCTAAGGGAAAACGAGGAATTTTTGGCGATTGCGAAGAAGCCACATTATCTCGAAAGACAAAAAATATCAGTAACAAAATATGTAGTGGTAGGCATAATTATTGATATAATGACATTTGACTTCTCCCTTATCTTTCGAATTTTAAGGTGTTATGAGATTCTTTTTCCGCAGAACAAAAGATATTAATACAAGCTGAATTAATAAATCACCAACCATCTGGACATTTAGTCGTAGCCGGTCAAAACTCACGTTAAGATAATCATGATAATCATCATCGTCTAATAGATATTCGACAATTTGCCATTTTTGGCCAAATGGCTGACCAAGATTATACGTTCAAGAAAAAATTTTTTCCGCGACAATCATATTAATCATAGGCTGCAATGATTATCGTTACATCAATCGACATAAATGTTTTTAACGAGCACATGTTATAGAAAATTCGACAATTACAATTGTGTACTACAATCAGAATGTTTTGCATAATTCTCACACTATGTAACTGTGTACAATTATAACATGTAAACGATTATAAATACACCTGTACGCCTAATTCTTTACAAAAATCAGATTTTTTGAGCAATTCATGAGAAAATGGAAATCTTTGGTCTCGTTTTCATACCAATTACAAACGATGGATCAAAAATTACCAACACGCCAGTGCCATTGCAAAACGTCCAAGTTGAAGCGAATGGTAATTAATTATCGGCGAATTATTATTTCACAATTTACAAATTTAAACCTTTTTATTCTAAATTTTGTGCAGTTGTCGACATGATTGCTGAAGGTATATAAAATCTTTCTATCGATCTAATTGACGAATTGAAGATCATTTAAATATAATATTCATCTTTGGAAACTTAGTTAAAATTTCACAGACATATAAAAATGTTGAAAAGAATACGATCGACGCTTTCTACAAATTTCCAATTCACGAAGCGGCAGCTGTTTGTGGCTTCGAAGCCGAACTTGACGATGGACGGATTATCAAAGGAATCGTAAAAGGATCAACCGAAGCGGCTAAAGAATACGAAAAAGCAGTCTTGGTAAAATGTCTTTTTCATTTTCTGTTATTAAAATCATTGCGTTTTGATATTGATAAATTTCGTTTTTTCATAAGCGAGGACAAGGAGCGTATCTTCTTGAGGAAACACTTCCCGACGTTTTCCAATGCTCTCTCGGTAACATATCTTCTGGTCAGACAATAATCATCAGGATCACTTACGTTACAGAACTGAAACACGATGCAGAATCCGAAAAAATTCGGTTTGTCCTGCCAACAGTTGTTTCTCCTCGATACGCTCCTGAGAATTTTTCTGAAAAGTCAACGGATGCAGATAAAATAGTAACCGCGGAAAATCCAAGTTATGTTAGCACCGCAATTGCAAAATATACATTAGGACTTTCAATCACGTGTAGAATGACGGATGCAATTACGAGTATAGAATCTCCTTCTCATAAGATTTCCACCGAATTAAATATTAACGGTGATGCTAAAGTTTCGAGAATTAGTCTGGCTGAAGAAATTACCTATTTGGAAAGAGACTTTATTTTAGTGGTAAAAAGTAATGGATTGGATGAACCAAGGTAAATATTTTTTTTTATTGCAACTTTTTAGAAAATATATACGTATTTCTAATTTGGTTCCACTAATATAGAGCATTTATTGAATACAATTCAAAGACGGAAACAAATGCTGTTATGTTGACGTTGGTCCCGAAATTTTCTTCGAGTTCGGCGAAAATGAGCGAAATGATATTTGTAGTTGACAGGTATTATTTAGCATATGCTTATTAACAAGTTGGTAATTTGAATTAAAATATCAAAATTAAATTAAAATATCAAAATTAAATTCTTATAGGTCAGGTTCAATGTCTGATGGACCAATTCGTAAAGCATCGCAGGCTCTTCAATTAATTCTTCGCTCGCTTCCCGAAAACTGTCTTTTCAATATCGTTTCCTTTGGAAGTGAATTTGATTCTCTATTCAAAGAAAGTGAACGCTATTCCGAAAAGACATTTTCCCTCGCCATATCCCATGCTGAAAGTATGGACGCCGACTATGGTGGAACAGAAATAAAAAATGTTCTCGAATGGGTAGTTAAGACTGCTCGTAGTGATATGCCAACCTCTGTTTTCTTACTAACAGATGGTGAAGTATGGAATGTCGAAGAAATAGTCCAACTGATCCGGAAAACTGCCAGCGACCCAAAGAAAAGCTTTCGACTCTTCTCTTTAGGAATTGGATCTAGCGTCTCGCATCATTTAGTAGAGTCGATTGCCCGAGCTGGGAATGGTTATGCACAATTTGTCACTGATGAAGAACGTATGGATAAAAAAGTTATCGGAATGGTGAAGAACGCAATGAAATGCGCCTTAATCGATTATAAAATCGAATGGATTGACAAGACCAAAAATAAGTCGATTATTTCATTTCCTTGGAATTCGTCGAAAAAAAATGAGAACGATGTAATTCGTCAGGCTCCCCATACTATTCCCGCTATATATTCTGGTGTGCGTGTGGTAGTTTATGCGATTCTGGCGAAAGGTGTTGAGCCTAAAAAAGTTCTAACTCTCTCGGCACAATCCTTGGATGGCCCGATTAAGCTTGACGTTAACGTAGATCCAGTAACGCTTCAGGGATCAAAAATACATACATTGGCTGCTCGGAAATTAATTCAGGATTTAGAAGAAGGCACCTCTTTTCTGCATACGGAGTCTGAAGGAAAAAATAAAACTCCCGGTGAACTTGTCAAAGAACAAATTATTAATCTTGGTAAAGTTCATTCTATTTTAAAAATTCGAAATTTGTTTTTAATAAATTTATTAAGAAATTATAAAAATTAGGTATTACTTTCAACCTTACGTCGAGATATACCAGGTAATTTTTCTAAAAAAGATTCGAAGATTTTTTTATGTTGAATATTAAATTATCCAATGTTTCCTTAGTTTTCTAGCAATAGACGAGAAAACTAAATCTGAAATTGCTAGAAGCGAAACACTTAAGCAAAAAAGAGAAGTTCCAGTTCAAGCTATGAATGCTATGACAACTATGGCATGTGTGTCCAGCAGTCCATTAAGTGAGTTTAGAATTTTACTTTTCAAGCTTTTTCAATGCTTAATCTAATAATTTCAATTCGTCTTTATAATAGGACTTCGTAAAGCTAGTTCTGGTGGTGGTGCTATTGGTCTATATAGTGATTTTTGTGATTCATCTAGTGTTAGTGAAGAATGTGCATATTCGTTTAGTTCACCAGCACCTCCACCACCTCCATCAACGCCAGTTAATCTTTTAAATTTATTATCATCGCCTCCAATGTTATTTTCAGCACAACAAATTCGAAGGCAAGAAGAACCA
The DNA here is from genome assembly GCA_910591765.1 of Ambispora leptoticha. NCBI lineage: Eukaryota > Fungi > Glomeromycota > Glomeromycetes > Archaeosporales > Ambisporaceae > Ambispora > Ambispora leptoticha. Next base: position 9,809 of record CAJVPS010000792.1, on the reverse strand, counting down.
TTACCATCACCGTCATTTGACATAAAGGCACCAACTATTGATACATTATACGCATTCCTAAAATTGCAAACTTTTGATGGAAAGTTCGTTGCAAAAGACTCTAATTTTTCGAATCTATTTTCTGGAAATGATTCAAAGAGAGATGATAATTTAGAGTGGACGACAGCTGTGGCAATGGCTTATTTGGAGATTGTAATGAAAGAGTTTAAAGAAGAATGGGAATTATGTTATGAAAAGGCGGAACGCGCATTAATCAATTTGGTTGGTGAAAGTGGAGGAGAAAAGAAGGTTGAAAATCTTTTGGCGGAAGCTCGTGAATGGGTACAAAAATGGTTATAGCCAAGTAGTCATTTCTGTGTGATTTGCGTATATTGTATTCAACATCTACTAACTACTACATGTGCATGTAGTACTAGTGCTGGGTACCCCCTTAACGTTAAAATATCCCATGTAAAGTTCCCTTTAGTACATGTACCATAAACCGTTAATTTCGTTACGTGCGACATTAAATACAGATTTGAATGTGAAAGAGGAATGTACTCACTGCACATGATACTTTACAATGTTATGATTGGATGAATTAAACAGCACAATATTTTTGAATTTCGTCATTTTTTTATCATTTCTTTCATCTCGTTAAGTCAAAAACACCGAAAGATGAATTTCGTTAACTCTTTATTTCCTTCGAGTCTACTTTTACTTTGTATTATAACATTTAGTCAATCAATTGCGGTGAACTCGAATGTTTCTGATACTTCTAAATTTGTAAAGGGTCGCGCATTCGATCGTTTGTTTTTTATTATTTTCGAGAATACTAATTATGAAGGTGTGTATCTAAAATTAATGATTGTTAACGAAATCATCGGATAAACTTATGTTTGAATTTGAATAAAAGATGCGATTGCGGATCCTTATTTTAAGAGTTTGACTGAACAAGGACTCTTTTTTACTAATTATCATGCGGTAAAGTGTCTGTGTTTTCTTTATGCTTTTTTTTTACATAATAATTTCAAGATTGTAAATTATTACGTAATAATATAAAGATTGCTCACCCATCTGAACCTAATTATCTGGCATTGATTTCGGCACAAACATTCGAAAAAGACCAACAATACACGAGGCTGGATTTGAATAGCACCACTCTCATCGGTAAATTTCTTCATCGTTCAAATCTGATAAAAGATGATAATTAAACGTCTTTTTGACGCTTTTATTTAGATTTGTTTGAACCAAAAGGAATCACTTGGAAATCATACCAAGAAAATGTACGTACTTTTTATATGAATTCATTCATCATTCTAATCTTATGAATTTGGTTCATTTCAGTATCCAGGAAATTGTTACAAGGAATATTATTCCCCAGATGGAAAATATGCAGAAAGACATAACCCATTCATGTCGTTTCTAAGTATTTCGTAGGTCTCATCACCTATTACATATATATGCTTTTTATGCTGTATAATTATAAATAATATTCGATGTTTCATTCTTTGTGATACTCAAATAGAGGTGTCCCAGCACGATGTGCCAGAGTTGTGCCAGCTCCAGAGTTAGACGTAGACATTAGTCAGAATAACTTGCCCCAATATATGTTTTATACTCCCAATTTGGTATAAATCCTTGCTTTTTTTAACATAATTTCGAGATATGTATATATATATATATTACTAATCCATCGCTTTTTAACATAACGATAATACTAGGATAACGACGCACATGACACAAACATTACATTCGCAAGCGCTTACTTTTCAAAATTCCTAAACCCAAAACTCAAAAATCCCAACTTTTTCGATAACAGGACATTAATCGTAATCACATTCGATGAATCAGAATCCTACAACGATACCAATCAAATATACACGTTATTGCTTGGATCGGCGATTGATCCTTCGTTGCGTGGAAAAACAGATAACACACCGTATGATCATTACTCGATGTTGAGATCCATTGAAGTTAATTGGGACTTAGGGTATGTAAATTAAGTTTTGGTAATTTACGGTGAAAATTTTTTAAAGTATTAACATTTTTTCATTAAAAGATCTTTAGGACGTAATGACACCAATGCAACTGTGTTTAAATTCATTACTGATTCTCCTCCACTATTGAATGATTCAAAAGAGTTAAAAGGGGATCCTGAGGTCAAAACTTCTAGTTATAATGGAGCTTCTGTTTTCATTTCATCCATTGAAAATACGTCTTTGCTTATATTCGTTTTACATATACTACAATTTTTGTTCTAAGAAAAGTAGTAATACTTTGATTATAAATTTGTTAATGAATAAATTAATTTCGTTTTGAAAAAGTTATTATGTAACGATTACGATCAGTTTTTGTGTTTATCGTTATACTATAGCGATAGCGGTAGCGCAGTCTAACGATAACGATAAAAATAACAAAACAAATACCAACGCTAATTTTGAAGAATACGGAATTATCTTTAATCTCGGAAAATATATACAAGTCATAATGAACTCAAGTTCTATTAGTAAGCATTTGTCTTTTGAAATTTTTTTCACATCCAAATGTTTCTTTAATATATGCATTTGTATTATATTTATGAGTCAATTTTATTAGTGAAAGCTTCTTTTAGTTTGTGTTGATGCTTTCAAATTTTATTGTGTATTCATTAAATGTCTTCGCGGCAGTGCTGGACAACTGGTCCTACTGGACTTATAAAAAAATTTTATAAGCCCGTAATTTTATAAGTTCGGTAGACCAAACTCCAATAAAAATGACTGGCTTTATTGTAACGCCCAACGTGTTTCGTGAATTTAAATTTCATTTAACTTTTGATACAGAACCAAATCCTCTTTTGTCTATAAACTTAATTCTGCCAAATAATTCACAAGAAAACCATTCAAATCATTGGTAATTTAATAAGTCTTCAACATGTAGGACGCTTTTCAACATGTTTGTTAGAAAGAATAAAATTATTTCATCTTTTATCAAGTTCAGTTTCAAATCCACAAATGCTGCATCGCAAACTTGTAACTAGCACCGATTGGGCTCTTTTATATCAATCAATTCATTAATATTTCAGCAATAATGTTGAAATTGTTTCAATTAGGAAATAATAATATTAATAAGTTCACCAAAAGTACTTATAATTCGCTTCAACTTGGACAGTTTGACATATCGATATCTCGCTTGCAATTAATGTTAAAATAAGACCAAAATTTTCCATTTTAAAGGACGTAGTTTTAAATTGATAATATTTTCCTTAAAAATATCCTGAATAAATTCGGCTGCTCAAATTTCGTTGAATAATTGGAAGGTTGGTGAATTTAATCACATGATTTTTATGTTTGTAATTGCTATATTACGTCCCGCGTTTTTTTTTAACAATCATACTAAAATTTTATTCTTATAAACAGGTCTTGATACTCTCAAAATATTTTCATACGGCGTGCATTCTCTCGGCTTCAATGCAAATCTGAATGCAATTTGAGATAAGGGTGATAAGAAATACCTTCTCAGAAATGTACCCTTATTTCTCTTTCATTAGTACATGTACAACGAAAAAACCTTTTGCAACATGTTCAACTTTTGTTATATCATTATCTTAACTATCCTTTTCATATCCCATTTGAAAATAACTTCATATTATGTATGAAATTGGGATTCAGACTTTTATGAAAATCATACCAAAGTGCATGTTATATATATACTGTGTCACAAAATTTTCGTCAAAAAGAGGCTTTATATGAATAACTAAAAAAGTGAACAATTGAAATAGTCTTTTAGTAAAGATAAGTATTAATTCATTTATAAGAATTAATATGAGTATAATTTTGCAGCATTACATGAAGATCAAAATTTTAGTCTTTTGATAATAAAGATGGATGATTATTATATATTGATGACAATGAGATTTTCAATATATTATATAGATCAAATTTGTTTATACTCTCATATTAAACTCAATTAGAACAGATTTTTTGTGACTGATATTAAATTAGAAGCTGAGCAAAAGTTCTTTAAAGTTTTGATAATTTAATATTTTTTATAAAGATTATTTATTTTCTTAAATTTTTATGTAATTGCTTAACAAATTTTATTTTGTGTTCATTTAGTTTGAATAAGCAAGAAGATTATAAAATAATATAATAAAATATTATGCAAATTCATAATCATAATTTCTATTCAAATAATATACTGATAATAATAAGTATATTCATGATAATATTCTAAATTAAACTTAAATTAAGCAATCTAATTGAAATTTTCTAGTTATATATATGTATATATATATATATATATTTGACAAGAAATTACACAGAAGTCAAGTTAAAGATAAATAGATTTTAGTTCAATTATATAAACTTATATTTATTTTATTAATATTAAAATAAAGTTAAGAAATTTAGAATAGAAAAGAAAGTGACTTTAAATAATAAATTTAAAAGTATAGAATTATTAATATATAAATACTTATTTAATTGTATCTCTAAAAGATACTTATTATTAACTAAATATATAAAATAAGAATTATAAATAATAAATAGAAAAATAGAAAATTACTAGTTAAATATTATAAACAAAAAAGAAAAGAAATTTTATTTAGAAAGATAATTAATAATTAGCTTATCTTATATAATACTTAATAAGTAAGTAATTATGATATTATATATAATATAATATATAATATAGTATTACAGCTTAATAATCTGTAAAATAATTATTAATCTTTAATTATTCTAGATTTATTATATATCTTCTCTCTTAAGAATAAATATTTTTATTATTTATATAATAGTTCAAATTATCTGATAAATTCTTAAGTATTTTATAAATTTTTAACAGATTCTTAAATAGTATTATATAAAGAATAATCTAGTTATTTTATTAAGTATTAAGTTTTATTATAAAAGATTTTTTTATCTAAAATAATTTTAATTTTAAATTCTTCTTCTTTAGTTCAGATATATTTATAATTAATTATAATATTATTACACTTTTATTTTTAAATATTATATCTTATCTTCTTTTTTTGAGATTACATTTTTGGATTACATATAATATACTTTTTATGTATATAATAGAATATTATATTTGAAGATTATTTTTAATTATTAGTAGAATAATAATATTTCAAATATCAATATTTTGAAGATTAGCAAAATATTTATAAAAATATCTATAAAAATATTCATAAAAATATTTATATAAATATTTGCAAAAATATTTATATAAAAATATTTATAAAAATATAATTCAAATATTTTTAATATTATAATAGTAAAATATTAGTTCTTTATAATAATATATATATTTAGATAGTATTAATTAGTAAAACTATAATAATTTATATATTTGTAAAATATATAAAAAAATCTGCTATCCCAGCTTGAAATAAATAGTTTTGAATTGAATTATTTGAAAAATATAATTAAAAAGCTTATTATCATAATAATAGTAATCTTTTTAAAAGATTTCTTTTCTAATTATACTAGTATCTTTTTTTCATTTCTTTAACCATACAAAATTAATTTTGATTTGAATTATAACATTATATTAATTTTTGATTTTTGATATTATTTTGAGAGTAAATAAGTTATATTTTTTATTTTATTTGTTTTATTTAATTTGAGAATAAAAGATCTTACTATAAATAAATCATATCTTTTTAATTAGTTATTTTACTATTTTACCTTTTTTTTTAGTTATAATCTTCTTTGATTAATAATAATTTTACTATTTAATTATTTTAAATCTTGAATTATATTAATTATTAATAATTTCACTAATTGATCTTTATAATTTTCTTGATTTATTTTATTCTTTCATTATTTAATTATCTTTTTATTAAGATAATATTTGTAAATATTGATATAGATCTTAAAAATCTTTATTATTATTGAAAGTATAATTTAATTTTTTTTTACTCTTTAATTAATTTAATCTCTCCTAATTCAATATTATTAAGATGAATTCAAGTGAAAATTCACTTATTAATTTATTATAATATATTTTTGATACTATTATTATTTTTGATATCTCTTGAAAAGATTATTTCATGATAAGTTAATAACTTTATATATAATATTTATCAGAATAATATATAATTATAAGATTATTTTATTAGTTATAATATATCAAATATTTATATGATTGATTAATTCTAATTTCATATAAACTTTAATATGATTGACTAATCAAGATATATTTATTTTATAAATATTTCAAATGCTAATTTGAAACTATTTATGATTTTTAGATTAAATAGTAATTACTTTAATAAGTTTTCAATTTTATTATCATTATTTATTGATTAAATCTTATTTTCTTGACTAAGATCAATCTCAGAATCATCTTTACTCATACTTATATCTGTGATTCTGCTAATAATAAATTTTATATTATAATTAATTTTATTTTTAATATACTTTAAATAATAAAAATATTTATATTCAAGATATTGCAAGTAATATTAATAATAAATATGACTATATGAAAGTGAAATAGACTGATTAGAAGTTAATTACAATATTTTACAAGAATTCTAAAGATGATATTTTTCTGATAGATCAAATAAAGTGTATTCTGAATTGAATGCTATTAGTAAATATTATTGATCTATATCTATATTAAGAATTATAAGATGATATAAAATTTTATTTTTGTCATATTTTGTCTATTTACTTTTTCTAGTATTATTTTTAATATCAATAAACAGTTCTAGAAGAAAAATAAATACTTTGTTAATTAAATTTATTAGATTTTCTTTACAATAAGAATATATTATTGATGAAATAAATATACTCTGAAATATATTATCATAATAAAGATAATTGATAATATAAGTCATTCTTGAAAGTTATTTAGATATATCTATTTTTCTTGTTTATTGATAAATTAGCAAATAATAATTTTCTATTAAATAATTACTAAATATCACAATATGCTTTTCTAAAATTTCAAGAATAGAATAATTAATACTTTTCTAATATCAAACATCTGGAAAAAAAATAGTAGTATTTTATTATAATTTCTTCATTTTAATCAAATAAATAAACATCATATTCTCACACAAGTCTCAATATATTCAATCACCTAATCTAAAAATAAATATTAAGAATTAAAGAAATCATATCATCTAAAAGAGTTTTTAATATTAGATATTTAATATCTCTATAATAAGAAAAATCAAATTTCTGTATAATATATAAAGTAATAATTTGTCAAGTATTTGATATTAATTGTAATAAAAGATTAATTCTTCAAGAACAAGATTTGTTAGCAAGTTTTTTGTTTTTTATAAAAATATACTTGTGTACTAAATTAAAAAATTTGTAAAATAATAATACAACAGTTTCATGACTATTAAGAAATATATATAAAGATTCTATTATTGAAATAAATAAACTAATACATTTTGGAATTTTACCTGTTTGAATATTCTTTCATGCTTATTTTATTATATCATAATCACTTTCAAGAAAGTATTTGATCTGATTAATTAGTAACCAATAAAATAATATTATGCTGGAGATATTTGTGAAATTTTGAAAAGGATATGAATATCTTCATAGCTTTAATATATATCTCTGTTAAATATAAATTAAGCTTGAGAAAATTGATTAATAATATATTATTAAATTGCCAACTGTATCATTTTTCATGGATATCTATATTATAATAATAAACTGTTAGATTATTAAGTAAATTATTTTTAGTATAAGCAGATTTTCTTGCAAATTAATTATTAAATAATTGAGATAGAAGAGCCATAAACCAATTTTTTTATTTAAGTAATCAAAATATTACTATTAATAAGTTACAGATTATATATATTTGCATCTCTAATACTCTTTGAAATCACACTTACTATAGATATCAAAATGACAAGAACTATAGTTATGTAAGTAATTATATTGATTGATATAATTATTGAAATGCATAAACTATAAATATTATAATAATTATTGATATTAGTAATTAATACATTCATCTGATATTTTACAAGCTCTCTTGTGATATTATCTTTATGAATAGAAAATATGATATTTTTCCTATGTTAATTCTTTCTTGATATAAAACTTAACTGCATGTTAAATAAAGTATCAATTGCTTGATCAGAGATATTTGAATAATTCAAAAATATAGTAATATTTTTTTTAATATACTAATATATTTATTTCTAATCTCTATGAGAAAATAACATAAGAACAAGAAATCTTTCTATTATTGTAAGATAGTATAATCCATAAGATCTCTATTATTTGGATTAATCAGTTTCTTAAACAGATTGAGAAATAATTTGAGATGAATATTTTCTGACTTCAAATTTATTTGAAGTAACTTTTAATTATATATCAGTAATTTTTTTCTTTCTTTTCTCTCACATAAAATATGTGTATCATTAATCTAATACATTTAATAAAATTAATCTTACTAATTCTTTCATCATCACTCATCTCTGATGGCTTTATTTTTTATTCTCATTAACTATCATCATAATCAATTTGATCTTCTATCACTTTATCTTCTATATTATCATTTTTTTACTATTTCTTTAAAGAAATAGTGCTCTCAGATATTTTAATACTTTTCTTAATATTAATACTATTCATAATATAACTTATATAATGACTATTACAGAACTAAGTGATATTTAGTATCTATATAGAATTCAAGATTTTATGTTATAAGACTTTTTAATAAGTATCTTCAATAAATCTTCAAAACTTATCTTTAAAACTTATCTTTAAATTCTTCTGCTCCATAAATAATACATAGATCAATAAGTCTTTTCTATAGTTATACACTTGAAATTTTCATGCCTTTGAAAATCATTTAAAATTACTTATTCTAAACTTTTAGAATTAGTAGAATTACTTTTATCAGAATACTTAAATAGGTGTTTAAGAATATATAAACTAATTTATTCTTTTTTTTATATAGAAATTTAGTAAAAATTTTATATTCTTTTAATACTTTAAACTATATAAAAAGTTCTATATCTGTTATATTATATAATTATAATATAGTCAATTATGTAAATATCCAATATACTTGATGATTATAAATAAGATAAAATATGATATGAACAGTTTTAATTTTATAACTTATGATTATTTTTATTATTTAAAAGTATTCAGATCTAGATTAAAAGTACAGAATAGACAGATTATATTTATAATAAAAGAAGTGAATACAAAATATAAATAAATTAATAATAAATCTATAATTAGAATATATATAAGTTAAATAAATTAATTAATTTAATTTGTATCTTTAGAAGGTAACTAATTATAATTCAATAATTAATAATATAATAAATAATAATATATAAGAAAAAGTAAAAAAAAGAATTATTATAAAAAAATCTAATTAAAAATATTAATTATCTAAATTAATAATATAGATATATATAGTAATTATTTATATAATAATGTACTAAATCTAATATATTAAATATATAATAATCATCTGTATATCCAATATGAAATTGATCTTCTTAAAAATATAATATAAAGCTAATTTGTAATATAAATAGTGCAAAATGAAAATCTAAACTAAAAAGATCTAAAAAGAAATAATCTAATTAAAATTATTATAACAATAAAGATATTATCAATTATGAATGAGAAAGACTAATATAATTAAAGATATAATATAATCGATATTAGACTATGATTATAATAATATTAAAGATAGATAACAAGATTATATTTATAACATGATCAACTAAAGTATAATCTGGAATTATAATATAAGAAATATATGATAATAAATAAGATATTATTAATAAAGATTATTAAATTTATAATATTATTATATTTAAATTATTATTTCATCTTATT
>CAJVPS010000791.1:0-19768 GCA_910591765.1 Ambispora leptoticha | reverse complement strand
GTCAGAGACTAAATTTATTGCAAATTCTATTCAAGTAATTCTATAATTATGAGAGTCATTATATAATACAAATAAAAAATAATTAAAAATAATAATAAATAAATATTAAATAATAAATGAAATTATAAGAATATAATATAAATATTATGATAAATACTTATTAATAAATTTCTTATATAATTAATATATTAATTATATTTATTTAAATTATAGAATTTTTAAGAAATATCTAATTGATCAAAAATTTTTAAAAATTATACAGGCGAGGCTTAAAACTGATTGAACAAACACGCGATTATAACAATTTCAAAAATTAATAAATAACTGCTTTATTACTTGACAAATAACTTTACTTAGTCACTTACCAGGTGAACAACTTTATTAAAGCATGGTTATTAGACAGAAGTTATTGCAGGAATTACCGAATTTTGATTGGTTAATATAATTAATGTAAATTCCAGAATTTACTAAATTCCGGCTGGAATTTATTAAATTCTGGTCAAAATTCGGTTATTATCAGACATTAAAAAACAGATTTTTACGGCCAAAATCCATTATGTTATTGAAATTTTTTGACCGAAAATCTATATTTATGCATCTAAGCAAACGCATTTAAGATCATATAATGAACTAAAACCCGCACATTTGAGATTAATATTAAGCCCATTAAATTCTATCAAGTTTTCTTGGTTGTCACACGCATGTGATTTTTTTATTATTTTTGTGCTTACGTATTTTTTAGGAACAATGTTTCGAAATAGATATATGGAAGTCAAAGTGCTTTCCATTTTATTTAGACACTAAATAAAAAATCCTAACTAAATTTATTAAGTGATAAAAAAACTAAGTTATCAGATCAACGCCCGCAATATTTTCAACAAAAGATTCGACCATGCGTTCCTTCACCCCCTGTTTCCTTTCAAAATTACCACCCCATTCTTCTCGCATCATTTTCATAATTACATCATTGATCATGGCAAATCGGGTTGAGCTTTGTGCAGAGGAAGCATCTGTTAGCAATTCGTGCTCTATCATTCTCTTATCCTCTTCTTCAGTTATACACAAATCTTCATACTCAACCTCCGAACCATTAATATCAATATCATCATTGTAAAAATCGTTATTTTGATTAATAATGGAGGAATCGCCTTTTAGAAGATATCTACTATCAAGAATATCTCGTCTAGCCAGCCAACCTTCCAGAATACTAGCATCCTGGAACTGTGCATGCAAGAATTTTTTGTATGCGGCATGGTAATCGTTATTTTTGAAAAGATGATAATAGCCAGCGAGATGAAGTAGTTTTGATAAGTGAGTTGGTGTTAATATTGATTTTGGATCAACAGGAATTCTTGGCTTAGTTGTAATTTTGGATTCAAAAATAGATGAGGATGAGAGAGAAGAACCCGAAAGTATGTTATTATTTGAGCTACGGTGATTATTCTGTGGAGTTTTTTGATTAAATAATTCATAATACTTCAAAATTTGCATATTATATAAAGTGATTGTTTCAAGTTTTTGAAGATGAAGTTCTTCGAAAGAAAATTTAACAAATTAGTATATCTTGTCCTTACAAAAAAGAATTTCAAAAACAAAGAGGCCAAACCTTTAAGGATGCCAGGCCGTGTCCACCAACACCAATCTAATGCCTTGTTAATCAAATTTTCGCCATGGTTTATATTGCCAAATTCGCGCATTATATGTTCTGTACTGTTCTGTTTATAATTATTGAAATTGTTATAATCGCGTGTTTGTTCAATCAGTTTTAAGCCTCGCCTGTATGCTTCTAATGCTTTTGGGTAATCATCTAAATAAAATACAAAAAAATTATTCTAATGTCTTTATTCGAGTTCACAATTTTATAGAAATTCGCAGCAACAGATCTAATCTAATAATCCGGGTAGATAATACGACGTCCTGGGTTTGAATAAGATTCCCTTTGGAAGAAATAATGTAAACTAAATTCAACGGGCTAGACTGACCTGAAGCCCTTAATCAGAATGACCTTGGTAAATTAAACCTGTCGGTCTATCAGGTCGTATTATAGTATAGCATATTGACTATGCATTAGACTGAAGAATTAAAATCTCACTCATTAATTAGATTGACGAGAAAGAAGAACTGAAATCCGAAACCATTATCATATTGGGTTATCTAATTAACAAGTGAGAATTTACTCTTCTTTCTAATGATAATGTTCTTAGTAATTAGCTCAACCCGTCCGGAGCTATAAACCCTACTCGCATTTAAAAGCAACACATTCAGGAAACACCAAGAAAAGAATAAATTCAAGAGAGAAATAAAAATTGCAAACTTACTTAAAGAATGCAAAGCTAAACCCATTCCAATCATCGATTTTACAAGAATCCATCGTGAATCATAAAACATATGCTCACGAGCGTTCTCAGTTGAATTGAGAACAGATTCTGAAAAGCAATTGAGCGCTGACTTATATTCTTTAAGTAAAAGAAGAGATGATCCCTTTAAATGATTCAATATTTGCCTACACGCACGAACGAAAAGAATATAATTTTCCTTACATAGAATCCTTTGAAAATATTATATAGAATGGAAAAAAAAGTTACATACGAATTATTATAATGAACTAATCCGGTACTTGCCATCTGTTTTGAACGCAATAGATGTTCAAGTGATGTGTCAAGCTCCGAAACTCGTTTACTAATCTCTATTTGTGCATTGGCAATTCTAATTGAGAAAAAAACGCGGATAATGTTATTCGATTTTACTTAGATCAGGGAATAAGCCTTTATTTTATACCTATAATATAACGACTCCATAAAACAGTTGTCCTTCAAACATGACTTTAGTGTCATAGCAATATTGAATTCTTTCTTTTTTTTTTTGGAAAGTTGGAAAAATATTTAATCTCTAATCCTTAATTACAATTTAAAGAATTAAAGCAAAATTTAAGTAAACAAACCATCGCTTCTTCCCATTCTCCTTTCAAACCTTGAGCGTCTCCCGCCAAAATATGCACCAGCCATTCAAGCGGTGTCGGCGGTGTCTTATGTGAAGTGGACACTTTCGGCAAAGTTAGAAGAGAATCATCAGTATTATATGACTTTTCCGCGTATAATTCAGCTGCCGTGTTAATTGCATTATCATAATCCCCCGAATGAGTATTTATTAGAATGGATATCTTATTAGTATAAAAATAAAAACAAGGTAGTCGATAAATATATTATAAATTTGCATGCATTCGAGGAAATTAAAGGCGGAGGATTACAATTTTTTCCGTGATTTTTTTATGATGAAAGTGTGCGTTAGGAATGCTGGTAAAAAAAGCTTTATTAGAAAATTTTAGTTTCTTTACGAGATACATTATTTAAGGAAATAAAAAAATCGCGTTATCATTTATATTTTTCGAAATAATCGACAGAAAATTGATCAACTTTTCCCTTAACGTGACGGTAATTTATTATCTCGAGAATGGAAGCTTCAACTAGTAAAAGAGCAACGTCAAACACATTGAACCTACAAGCACCAATAAATGAAGCACCACCAATACCACCGCTTGTCAATGTTTCAACATCAGCAGCGAATTTACCGTCTACGAAGCAACAAATTAATACAAAAAGTCTTGGTAGAGGAGAACGTACAGTAACAACAGCAGCAGTAGCAGCAGCAGCAGCAGCAACAACAACAAAAGTCTCACCAAATGCCAATAATAAAAAGGCCGTCAGAACTCCAACGAAAACAAAAAAGCCGCAGGTGGGTAACGTAAAAACTGCGACTTCGCTACCTCAAGTTAAACAAGTGAGATCTTCTGCCATTCGTAAACCCACAACGAGTAGTAGTAACACTGGCATAGGTGGTAGTATTTCGTCCGCAAAATCTAAGCCTCAGCTAAGAAAGCAAAAGTCACTAGAAGAGACTTTTGTTAACAAATCAGCATATCCTCCGATAGCCGCCACTATTGATGATAATAATAATGGTACCGATCCTATGATAATAGAAGAGCAAGAACAACAAGAATTTCATCAGACAGACCCATTTGAAATAAATGATCCAAATGTAGTTCAACGCATTCCGGTATATTTCACAAATCAATTGGGGTTACCAGGAGTTCAGTTACTCCAGTTCCCGATACGTGAAAAATCGCGTCCATATGCGGAAGGAGAACAACCGATAAAAACACGACTGAAACCGAATTCTAAGCATCTTGAACTTGATATACCACTGGATACAAATAATGCGTATTATGATAAACACCGAGGCCAAGAATTGGCATTGGGAACCAATGATGAGATGGCAAAGACGATACGCGATCGATTTTCACAAGTAAACGATGATGATAAATTGGATAGGCAAACCCTACAGTCTACGGCTGTTCCACCAAGAGTACGATATATGATTGGATATTACAAGAATGGCAAGTTGACTATTTGAATGAATTAATTGATTGCTATGTTCATTTCCAACAAAATATATTTCTACAGGTGCCTTTCATTTGGCTCCTGTAAATGCAACATATCAGCTTCGGCCTGGTCTCAAATATCTCGACAAGATTGACGAAAAACAAAAAGCAGCAAATAAGAAAATTGATGAAGAAGAATCAAAAGAATTGAATCCTGATGTTGATAATGAAGAGCCCGCAGCATCACAAAAAGGCAAAGGAAGAGGAAGAGGGAGAGCAGTTCAAGTAAGTTATATATCTATATATATGTCTATTATATAGTCAAATCTCTAAATAGTCACATCCCATATAATCACAAAATTAATATAGTCACATTTTTCCAGTTCCCGACTTATTATGAAACATAAGAAATTTGACCTCCACATAGTCACTACCTCTCTATAGTCACAATTTTTAATATCCCGGGGGGGGGGGTGTGATTATATGGAGGTTCGACTGTGAATTATAAGTATATTTTGAATGGAAAACGAAACAATGAATTTATTTTTACGATATTTCTCTATTAAATACAAGATATCCGCAAAGACGAACGATCCAGATGCTGCTGCAAAGCGAAAGAGCACATATTCCTTATCTCAACGAGAAGCAGAAGACGAAAAATGGATTGAATTAGATTATTATTATTGGAAGGTAAACAAAAAATACTGGCTTTTATTTTCCAACTTAATCGATATTTAATTTGATTTTTTTCGTAGACGCCAGAAGCAGCAAGATTGTTTGACAAGATAGAGGCTGACAAACGACACTGTGCAAATTTAGTTCCAAAGACTGGACGTAAATCATATCTTGAGGCTATTCAACCTCCTAAACCTGATTTAGCGAAATTAGGCCCCAGAATCTTGGATGACGATGAAGATGAAGAGATGGAAGTTTCAATGACATGATATTTGATAATATTGATATGATATAATTATTTATTATTTAGTTGTTTAATTTTGAAAGATCCACAAATAAAAACATGCAAATTCGTCATTTTCACGGTCTAAATGATTCACATTTTAGTCATGTGATTTTAATGCACGTGCAATAATTACTCGTGACCAACTGTGACTAATCTTTTGGCGGTGGTTTAGCACGTTAAAAAGTTGAATATTGCTAGTATCTTTACATTTTTTATAAAGGAACAACTCATTATTCGAAGACATCTTAAAAATGGCGGAAACTGTGCAATATTATCTCGAGCAAATGGTGCCCGAGCTTGAAGACTTGGAGCAAAAAAAATTATTTACTAAAGTTTGCATTATTAAAAAGAAAAATTAATATCTTTATTTTTCATTCACAGTATTGAATTTCTATGAATCAATTCGGTAGGCGGAAATCAAATTAATTATAAAGAGACGGACGAATTTTGAGTATTCTTTAGAACGTATCCAACCACAAAAAATGGACTTCCTGCGATATATTGAATACGAGATGAATTTGGAACAATTACGAAAAAAGAGAAAAAAACGAATGAGTAATCACAATATTCGAGATTCTTTCTAACTGCTGCATCTGTAATTTCGTTATATATTAAATTGAACGGATTTGAATCTAGATATAAAAGGAAAAACGACCATATCAGACTACGCGATCCCTCGAAGGATTTATCAGATTTATGATCGCGCCTTGATAAAGTTTAAGGGTGATGTTGCATTATGGTTACAGTATATTGAGTATGCAAAGACTTCAGGTGCTGGCAAGTTGCTGGGTAAGATTTATGGGAGGTAAAGAATTGCGTAAAGTAATAATTTCTATTAATTAATTTATTCATATATGGGTATTTATAATCTTTAATTCTAACAAAAAAAGAGCGATTCAATTGCATCCAACGAAACCAGAACTTTGGATTCTTGCTGCAAAATGGGAATTCGAATCTAACGCCAACATAGTTGCAGCCAGAGGTATTATTCTTTATTTTCACTTATTCATTAGGGATTATTTGTATAATCGATCATTTTATAATCTTCTTCATTTATAGTATTAATGCAACGGGGTCTCAGATTTAACAACGCATCAAAACAGCTATGGCAGGAGTATTTCAAATTGGAATTATTGTATGTGGAAAAAATAACCACGCGTCGTAAAATTCTCGGGATATTATCAAAGGAGCCTAAAAAAAATTCTGAAGAAGAACTAGAAATCGAAGAGAGACCGGACATAGAAAATATGATTCGCTTGCCTAAACTTACCGGCGAGGATCTTTACTTGTATGAGAATAAGAAACCATTAACAAGTGAGATTGATGAGAAACATATCGAGAAACTTAAAGAGGATAATAATAAGATGCTGCAAGGAGCAATCGCGAGAACTGTTTTTGAGAATGCCATTAAAGGTAATCCTATAATTTGCTATTACAGTGGTTAGAAAGAAGTACTTTGCTTCATTTCTGATAATTTCTTCAATGCGACGCGTAGTAGCCATTCCGGATGATTTATTTTTTCGGCAGAAATTTCTTGATATATGTCGTGAATTTACAAATACCAAAGAATTACAGGAACTAATTTATAACAGGTTATATTTATGTTCTTTCCCAATCTACAGTTGTCCCTCCATACAATCACCTTTCCTAGTTCTAGCTATTTAAGAGGAAATATGACCTCTATAGAGCCACAACCTCTTTGAGTCAGTTCTTCCTGGTCCCAAAGACGTGATTATATGGAGGGATGGTTGTATTTGTCTTAAAAGAAAAAAGGAATATACTGACAATAAATATCAATTGATTAAGCATTGAACAGGATTTCTTTAATGACGCCAAAGCACGCGCCTTTCTTGCTGAAAGACATGTGACTTTTATTTTAAATATAGAGTGTCCAGAGTTTATAAATGCTTTGAAAAAAAGTATAAACGAATTTGAACAAAGTATTGAGGTTTGTTGAATAATGTTTTAGTGTTTTTCGAATTATTTGTGTATCTAATTATTACAATCTTCTCCAGAAATTAATGAATACCGAAATTTGGTATCTTTATACCAAATTCCTGACTAAATACTTTAATCGAGTCACTGAACCAAATTTGGTAAATATAAAAAAATTAAATTATTATTTCAGTTTGTTTTTTTAAGAAACTGAAAATAATTATGATCAATTTATGTGCAACTCAGCGACGTTATTTCTCAAAATTATTAACAAAAGCCTATGAAACAACGGACACCAAAAATCTAACATCCAATGAAATGTACTTCGATTGGGCAGAATTTGTTTCATCGCATCTTAATTCTCATGAACTGGCGTTGGAAACCTTGGAAAAAGGAACGCATAAATATCCAAATTACGCGAAACTGTGGATAAAGCGAATCACTATCACATTAGAATCTAAAGATGATACCAAAAATAATCCTTCGTCTCTGTTTGATGAAGCATTAAAACTGAATCCAGTATCACAAGAGCTATGGCAAATGTACCTTGATTGGCTATTTAAAAGATTTAATAATGGCGAATTGGTAGAATCGAAACTAGATGATTTGTTGATGGCAAGTTTCTTTGCTTGTCTCCGTGATATTCCTTTTTTTGCTTATTCCTAATCTTGTATCTTCAATGAATCTTTCATTAGAATTCGATGCTTACAGTTGCATCTTTATGCGGATCGTCTTCAATCAACAACTCCCAAACGGAATTAAGTTCTGTCCAATATGTCGTTGCATTTCGTTATCTCTCTTGGGTTAAAAATCAAGGAGGGATCAAGAAAGCCAGAAAAATATATGAAAGGTATAATAAGGAAAGGGAAAGAAATGTACAATTAAACCTTTGAATTGCCACTTAATCTCGATTGTTTTTTATTAATATTACAAATAGTTTAATTTCCAAAACGCTGCCCACCAGATCATTCTTTGAAATATGTATTAATTTGGAGAGAGAGAGTTTAGGGTCCTCTACGCAACCAAATGATATCGAGCGCATTAGTCGGCTTTACGATCAAGCATTAAATGTAACCGAATCCCAACAGGATGATGACGATACTGGTAATTATTATGCATTTATTAAGGATCGCTATAATAACGTTTATTGATTATATAATGATGTCTTATATTTTAAATATTCAGAAAAATTATGGCTTGCCTATATCGAGTTTTTATTAGTTAATAAACAGTTTGGCAAGGCCAACAATATCTACTGGAGAGCTCGCAAATCAGTACCAAATCCAGAATCATTTGAAGTCGAATATCGAGGATTGTTAAACCTTCAAGATAACGTGATGTAAAAAGAATATTTGTATTTGTTCTTTGTAAATGCTTATTTATCCAATAAATTAAATTATTTGAGATAGACATAATAGTTCACTTTCTGGTAAATTTTTATCGTGTAATCTTTCATTAAACATTTTACATCAGCAAATAATTCTTGGACTAATGAATTCTGAAATTAGTTTGTGGTCATTGAACTAATTATGAAATCCAGCATTAATTTGTTATAGATCAACTCTCAAAATCCACGACTTGAAAATTGTCATTTACTGAACTGTAGAATTTCTCTTTAAATCCTTTGTAAGCATCTGTCCGTTAATTTTTGACTTATTTCAATAGACTTATATTTTGGCACATTTAATTTTTACTCAAATGAAAAAAGATGATGTATATAATAAACATACAGATAAAGATAACAAAAATAATAATATACTATCCAAAAAGTTAGAACCATCAAATATGATTTTAAACAATAAATTACGAGTTGTTAAAATTTATATCTAGTGTGATCTATATAAATTCCAAATCACGTATACTAATCAAGAGGACGATTTTCATCATACCACCACATATTCAAGGTCCGATCGTCACTACAACTAACCAAGAAACTTTGCGAGGCATTCCAAATGGCACTGTACACCATACCGGTGTGTCCTCGTAATCTTTGTAGAACCTCACCAGTGTCTTGATCCCAAATGTATACGATACCATCCTATTAAAAAAGGGACATTTATATAAAAGGTCGAGAGAGAGGGTTCAATTAAATGTGCGTGATTTTTGATTTTTGGCAATTACCTCAGAGCCACCAACAATTAAGGAATCACTAGCAAATCCTGCACGAATAAAATTTTTCGAAGTGTTTTGATGGCCTTTGAGTTTTCTAATGGGACGTCCCTAAATCGCAAATTAAGAGACACTTTTTAAATACAAGGATTAAGCATAACAAGCGCGTTAAAATCTTTCTTACCATCCTAACATCCCATAAACGATTCGAATTATCTTTTGAACTGCTCAGCAACAGAGTACCATTAGAATTCAACTCGACCGAAGTAACCTCACCCAAATGCGATGATATTGTGCGAATGCACAGTCCAGAGACAATGTCCCAAAATTTGATGGTGTTGTCTTTTGAACTTTTTAGTTTTTATAAAACTCGGATTAATCAATTTAACTAAAACAGATAAATCTTTGTTTTTAAGATATATATCTTACCCGCTGATTATTAGATTTCCCAGCGGATTAAAAATAGTTTTCGAGACTGATAACTGATGTCCACTAAACATTTTTATCAACTGACCGGTATTCACATCGTACAATCTAACAATTTTATCATAGCCTCCGGAAACAATATGATTCTTGTAATGTATAGGAATTATTAGGGTAAATAAATGAAATGCATGAACAACGCTAGATTTATATCGACAATTTACTTACGTCTCCAGGATGAAACTTGACCGTGTAAACATCACTGGTGTGGCCTGACAATGATGTAATACACATATGTTTACTTCCTTTCATATCCCATAACTGTATAATAGAAATATCGAACCTTGAGAAAATAATCGCGGTTAATACATAATATTCGCATTAAAGCAAACCTTAATTGTGCTATCACCACTTGCACTAGACACAATTGATCCATTCTTATTGGAGGATACATCCCAAATTCGAGATTCGTGACCCTCTAATACACAAATCTCTTTACAACTTTCAGTATCCCATATTCTGAGCGTATTATCGCTAGCGTAGTATACAACACGCGATGAAATTTTAATAGAATAAGAATCTCAGAGAAAGGCATCGAACTTGATAATGAATATCAAAATTTACCTTGATCCACTGACTATCTCTCTGCCTTTTTGGCCCACAAAGTCAACACATTTAACATTTCCTTGGTGACCAACTAAAGTTGCCCGAATAGCGTTAGGTATTATAAAACTTGTGTAATCCTGCAGCAATCTATTTAGAAACGAAGGAAACGAAAAATCAATAAGAATCATTTATGAGAGAAATACGATAAATTAGTATACCCACGTGTTTACTCTGGGCGCAACACGCGGATGATAACGTGAAAATTCGATTTGGTAGGCAACGGCTTGTCGAAGGAGAGTAAGTAATCGGTTCGGTGGTACGTGTACGGTACCTTCTCGGTTGAGAAATCATTGAAAATATTGCTGCTGTTTCCGCGAAAGCATTTGGAAGTTCAATAACAAGTGAGTTGCTAAAGGCGCGTATATTTGGTCGTACCATCCTTATCCGCATTTTCAATATTAAGCAGATTTTGGAATTGTTCTACTAGCTTCTCTCTATTATTTGTTAACAATCATAAATATCGTTATTATTCGGAAACGAAGAGAGGAGAAAAGCTCCAGAGACAAATAAAAAAAAATTGCCTTGCTGGACCAATCCCTTCCCAATTTTTGAACGACGGAGCATCGTGAACAGATTTGGCTGTAAGTAAATAACACAAGTCTTTAAATTCATTTGGATTCATCTGAAGATGTTCAAGAGGCTTCAATCTTTTGTTTAGAAAAGTGAATGCCTAAAAGAAAACAAATTCAAAGTCCGCTTAATATCTATTACACAGACATACAAGAGCAAAAAGATAAAGGATGAATACCTTTTGCACCTCCTGATATTCAATATATTCAAGATACTGTTGTTTATAAACAGCATACAAAAAACTCTTCTGGTTCTTAATTAGTGATTTTGCACAGAGTTTGTCAACTTCTGCCCAATCACCATCTAAAGGAAAACATCGAGAATTGAATGTCATTCAATTTAGCATTAGGAAAGTCAGAACCAGGCACAAACCAAATTTTATGCATTACACACCAAGAATGGCTTTTTTTAATCGCTTTATTTCTGCGACATGCTCTTCACGTTCATGAAATTTAAAATTTGCCTCATCATACAGGGTAGTTTTTGACGCGTTATAACCTTCATCTGACAGATATTGCATAATCATTCGAATTATATCCTATTTGGAAACAACAAACTGACAAATCTAATAAGCAGCAAGTTTTCAGTAAAAAAACCAAACACTTAAGTCGATATTATATATAGCCCACCTCGCGGATATTTGGATCTTCAGGATTAAAGATATCCTCAGTAGGGCTTATATAACTAACATGTTTAGCAACATAATGATGACTAGTTGCAAGTGTCGTAAGCCTAGATTATTGAAATAATAATCGAGAATTTTATTTTTACACGATCGATTCCAATGTTTGAAAGAATCAAATATGATCCCAAATTGCAACGATTCATCTTTTAAAATCATCTTTTAAATCAAATCAAAAATCATTTATTTCTTTCTCATATTACGTTGTTCGTCGTTTGGTGCTCTCGTCGTCAACCGAACCGATGACTGGATCAATTTTATCGTTGAATTTTGGTGCCGCGTGTTCAGTAATATCTATATTGATCTTGTCTACCACAATAACTTCTTTAGTCGCTTCTATGGAAGCCTCAAGTGTATCTATGACGTTTTGTTGAGAACTACTACCATTTGAAGCCGCCAACTATATAATAGCAAAGGGATAACCAAAAAGATTCAGCAAAAAATAATTATTAGAGCATATTTCATTTTGTAGAGTGAAGCTACCTGCGAAGAAGAATCGTTGTCTTTGCTTTTTAATCCGGGTTGTCCCGACATCTTACTTAACCTTGGAACTTTCTCTAAAAAAAAAAAAGGTTTGAAATTTCGTTTGAATTATGGCAAGACGTGATTGGCTGATAATCACGTGGATGTTTAAATAATGAATGTCCCACACAGCCACTTTAAAATAATGCAATCTTTCGGCTAAACCATCAACCCGCGGCTAATTAAATTCCGTAGAAGGCAAAGTGTATTTTTACATGTATTTGGAAATTTCTGATATGGAAAAGAAAATCAATTAGATTTCTGATGAGAAAATCCAGCACCGCTGCGCTATAATCATACATCATTATTCGTTATTTTATTTTTTTATATTGTATAACAATTCAAATAAGTAATTGATCAGTCTAATTCTATGTTAGGAAAAGCATGTGGTTTTTTTGTGTATGAAAGAAATAATCGAAATAATAGTGTGAAAAAGGGTAAATTATTATTTACATATAATAATAATAATAATAATAATAATAATAATAATAATAATAATAGTAATACAATTATTAATAAATCAAAAAAAAAGCCCAACACTTAATTCATAATCCATGTGGAATTCGCCCACTAGTGTGACCACTAACACTTCCCCCAACACCACGACCCATAACCCCATTAGACTCACTCATAGTGGTAGCAGCTCTTAATCCCTGCATTCCGCTCATGTACTCTGTCCAAACGTTCCAATCGATATTCGTGGGTACCGACCAAAATGGATTTCCATTACCCAATGGATCCTCATCATCAAACATCAACGATGACATATCAGTAGTAGCGAATGCGTCGGCATTTGGCGGGAAGAATGCGTTTTCTTGACTCAAAAATTCCGAACCAAATGGTATAAATGTATTGACAGTGGATGAAGAAGACGACGCGGGAGATGGTGAATTTTCGTATGGTAATGATGGTGATCGTTGTTGTTGTGTTGTGGTTGTGGTACTTGTAGAACTAGTTGTTCGGGTAAATTGTGATGCCGAATTTTGTGAATGTTGATGTGTTGAAGATGTAGTATTATTAATAGTAATATTATTGTTGTTGTTGTTGTTGTTGCTGTTGTTGCTGCTGCTGCTGCTGCTGCTGCTGCTGCTGCTGCTGTTGTTGTTGCTGCTGTTGCTATTGCTGTTATTTGTTCCATTTTGAGATGCAACAACTGCTGCAGCGGCGGCAGCCATTTGTTGCATGATAGCGGCATTATATTCGTCGGTTGTGGTTGCGGTTATTCCAGGTGTTGATGATGAAGGAGATGATGGTGCAAATGTAACTTTATGATTACTGTTAGGAACTGTTCGAGATTCACAATCTCGCATACACATGACAACATTTCCATCCGTTTTGAACGTTTCTTCGCTATCTCTTTTTGATTCATTAATATGTTCCGTTCCATTGGGATTAAATCCGTCAAGATTAATATTCCGTACACGTAATAAATCTCGTATTACCAGAATGCATTTTTCGGACCCAAACCAATAAGATTTCAAATACTCCAAACATTTCAGAGACATGCGCAGTCCATGTTTTGCTACTTCACGGAATCGATCATCACCACTTAACGCATTAATGACATGCATAACAGACGCGGTGAAAAAGAAATATAGCGTGAAATTCCAGGCAAGTCTTAATTTCCCTTCTTTCATTGCTCGATATGCAATATGGGTGATATTACTTGCCGCCATCGTGCATATAGTGAGGGAGGGAATTGAGGAGGGCGGTGCCTTTGATTTAGGCCCTCGAATGTGTGGTCGATGTAACAATATTTGAATAGTGTAGAACATTAGATGCATGACTCCGCGTCTTTGATTCATTGGATCACCAACAGTCATTGATGGATCATATTGTAAATCGGATGGAAGATCATCACGCCATTTGTTGAGCTCCGCATCCAAGGTAGCGAGAACAGAGTCCATTGCAGCATGTGTGGTGTGCTTTGATTTTATTCCATAGATGTGTGATAAGACACGTCCCAGAATTTGTGTTAACTTTATTGTTCTCACCCATGCATCTACTGATTCTGGTTCATCTTTTGGTAATGCGCCAGGTGTAGGGAATGGAACATCACAATCCGACTCGTTGATAATCATCGGCTAATTTTTTATAATTTTATTAATCATTGATTGATTTTAATTAGGAATATAAAAAAATATAACAGTTTTCTACTTACTCGACCCAATCCCGCACTAATAAAGCGATCAGACATATAACAAGACCACCAAACACGTTTTCGCACTTCGGTCTGTTTTTCATCGAGACTCCATTTCGCGGAGTCACGATGTAATCCCATATCTTGTGCGATACGAATGGCCAAACCTGTATATATCCAAGTTCGTGAATTTTTCGCCCCTTGTTGATACGCAGCCATAATTAAAAGTGCTTGTAGAGTGCTCAATTGTGCATCGTCGAATTCATCTTTGAGTAATTCTTTGGCACGTTCGAAGAATCCATCGCCTATTTTTGAATTTTTGTATTTAGTATTCTTTCTTTCTTTCTTTCTTTTTTTCTTTCTTTATCTTGTATCATTGTAATTTACCTGTTGTAGTTGGGTCATCCGGATTTTTACGAACGGCGGGTTGATCAATGAATCGTGATGAAATCGCGAATATCGCGTAAAGTAAAATTAATATTGAAGAATTATTTGAAAGATTTTCGTATTTCTCTCGTAAATCAACCGGATCGATAAAAGGCATATAAGGGTGAATTCGGGCGAAGTAAGTGTCCAACATTTGATCACATAATTCTCGAGGCGGCAATTCAAACACAGCCGATTTCAAATCCACTTTACTATGACATTCACTACGTGGTACAGTAATGATTTGACCGTTCGCCACCTTGTTGGTGATTTTGAGTAAAAAAATTCCTGAACTATTCCCCAGATATCGTGTTTGACCAGTTTCATCAATCGCCAACTGACCCATACTATCGTTCAGATCATAATTACTTCCATATTCTTGATTACTGTTGTCGGAAGATGATTGATCGGAATCTTCGCTATTTGAATGAGATCTATGACCACTATAACGACTGGAATTCGATGTTTTCTTGTGTCGTGAATATCCATCTGTTCGATGAGATGAAGATAATGCCAAAGATGAAGAACTCTTGGATCCACCTTCATACGATCTGTGCGTACCACGAGATTCTTGACCGGATTTTCCAACGACAGTTTCCCCACCATTGAAATTTGTTTCGTTCACATTAATCCATTCAAGATTTGATGAAATTGCGCCTTCCGGTAATTCTCCGGATTGAACCAATCCACCAAGTATTGACTCCATTCGTTGAAGCCTCGTTTCTAATGCTTCGATGTAGCCTTTTGGTGGTCCCCGTTTCTTGGGTGCATCTATAAAGGCACTTCATTCAAATAAGAATCAAGTTTATGATTAGACAAACGTATGGGCAACTTTTTAATGCTTTCTTAAGTATAAAGTACCATTCATATCCATAAGCTTTACAGTTCGTACAAGACGGAGGATCGGATCCAGCCTGTACACCGTCACAACGAACCTTTTTGCGTCTGCATGTATCACAGGCTCTCGCAACTCTTCTACGTTTTGAGAGGCTGGATTCTTCGCCAGACATAATGATAGATAATATTATACTTTCTTTTTCTTTTTCTTTTTAGTTGGATTCGATTTAATTCAATTATTTTTGGTCTTTTTCTTATGATAGAGTGTGAAAATAAGTCTTTTTAATACAAACTAATATTTTTTTGATACATGCAATAAATTTTTTCCGATAAAAACGATATTCATTTGCAACTTCCTCTTTTTATAGATTTTTTCATGCTGTATAGTTAATGTGTTACGAGGAAGTTGGTATTTATTTAGTTAATAACGTTGACATAAAAAAAAAATAAGATGCAATGCAACGCAACACTGTACAAAAACGTAGCTCTATACAATCCTGAACCTAAACTTAAAACGAAATTTATCGATCAATTAATTTAAAATGTTTTATAAATAAGAAAACTTCCACTTTTATTGGTTTATTCGGAGAGTAACGAAACGATTGAAAAAAATCGTGGATAAAGTTGTCGATGATTATGCATCATGAACATTTTCTTGAACGAGTATAAAGCGCATATGGTTCTTTCATCTGATCCAAGCATTCGTGTTACGCATGTAAATAACTATTCGGCAATACTTACCATAAAAGACAACTGTTAAATTATTCACATTTTTTACGTTACGTGTAACTTAATGATAAAATTGAAGTTTCATTGGCGATTTTTTTAAAAAAAATTGCAGCCCTCTCGACAGAACGAATTAAATTTGTTTTTTTTTTTTTTTTTTTTTAGTTTAGTTTATATCTTTTAACATTGGATTTTAGACTTTCATTATTATATCGTTCAAATTTGGGATGGTGTTTTCTGGTTTCTTATCGTACAAATATTTAGGAGAATAATCAACCAATAAAATAAGTGCGATACTTTTTTAGAGTACCAAAATTAGCATCATATATATTCATTCAATGAGGCTAATTTCTCAAATTTGGGGATCTCGATTTTCAGGTATGATTTAGAATCAAGAAAATAAAGGCAAGTCTGTAAAGTCACACCAATTTATCGGTGGTGAGTTTTATTGCATAATGCATTCTGCGATCCTACTTCATTTGTTTATTTTCCCGCCACGAACAAGCAAAACATCAAATTTGTAATAAATACGCAGTTTTTTATGTATGTTTTGGCTTATAATGCATTTCATAATGATACAAACAGTGCATAGAAAGCATTTATTACGGACTCTTTTGTTGCTGCATATATCCTCATTTGACGGGACTTCCGAAACGGAAATCTGTGTTGAATTTAGCAGCACGCTACAAAAAAAAATTACACTTCAATATTATATTCGTAATGACCCTACGGAATTTCTTAGAAGTATTACTAATCCATTATCTCCAAATAGGTAAACAATATTGTTGTCTTACACGCAGAACTTTTCGTTTATTGATCTACCATTAATTGAATTAAAATATGGTAATTAGATGAATGGTAAAAATTATTGTGACGTGTAAAAGGAAAGGTGCCTTGTGTGGTTTTTTTTCTATCTACCCGCTACATTCTTTCTTAAAATATCACCTCATTGTCGAAACCAATTTAACCACGTTACATGTGATGATGATGATGATGCCTAGATTACATTTTATCAAAACCAGACTTTAATAAGTTGCATTACGCACGTAATATTACGTATATATGCTAACGACATTTCGTTACACTTTAATAATTTTACACCCCTGAATCCTATGCATCCGACATCGATCGCCGATCCAGTTTTCCGGACACCGTGACAGATTTTTTCGGAAGTCTTATACATTTGTAATATAAAATATAGATGATTAATATTTGTATGCTTTGGAAATTTTATAATACATATTAACGCAAATCGAAATTTGTAAATTAGATATCGATTTAGACTTGATCATGCGATCAACATCTTTTGAAAAACTAAAAATAGATGATCAAGTAAATTCTCGAATTTTTAAACTTTTCAACACAATAAACAAAGGACATTGTACATGGGAATGGACATATCACGTAATATGTAGTTACACAAGATGAGATTTTTATTATATTTGATTGGCTAATTGTTTTGATCATGTGGATTAACAGGACGCTAAGAAATAGAATTCCTAGAAATAACCTAATAATAATAAGAGATTATAAAGAGTGCTGTCTGATAACGATGCATCATTTAATATAATAGATAAAGTGCATGTATAAATTAAAACTTAATTTTCAAGAGTTTTAAATCTCCGTATTAATATATAACAATATCCCCCGATATATATATGATATGTTATCTTTTCTTTGTAAGCTTGTAAATGAACTTCCTGTTTGAAATTTTCGAACTGGGTACCTGTCAAATGTTACAAGAGAAATTTCAACAGTATTCATTCGCCGATATTTATATTTGGTACGAATTTGTGCATACCTGGTAAACCGTGCTAAACTCGAATTCATCCGGATTAAAAAGGACACGGATATCTGGGCGAAGTTTTTATATAAAGTTCCAATCCCTATTATTTTCCATTCAAATTTTCACGTCTTTAAATGAAAGCATTTTCTTTTCGTTGTATCGCTATAATCGGATATTTTTTTCGAATGCATCGCCAATCCGTTTGTCTTTTAAATCGAGCTGTGATCGCGTTCATCATGTGCACCATGAGCATGATTCTGAAATCTACTGGGTAAACCGTGAGACTATACGATCACGGGGCTTGTTTGAGTTTATTTTCCGCGTTTCCTCGATCACCAATCCGAGCTTTTGTCGAGTTGCCTGATCTATCTCTTCCGTTGATGTCGCTAGTTTCTATCTAAGGTAATTCGCAATCGCAATACTTCAGATTATATTTTACGCTGTTAATACTTAACTTTTATATTGTAACTTTCTCTCACTTTTCTCTATCCAGATCTCACTTTAACCATGGCATCCAGACTAATAAACCATTCTTGTTTTGATTCATTGGTGTATTCCAATATAATTAGCATTTATTGGTGCATCTCTTTTATCAGACCATTACTTTCGCATTAACATGGCTTTGATAACTTGATGCTACTGTTCCTAACTGGACTTTTTATTAGATTTAAGTCTGGTTCAAAATTTGAATCAGATTCGAATTGAACTTGAGCTTAGATTTGAGTCTGAGTCTGGTTTGAGTTCAAAAAATAGCTCTAAGGTAAAGTTAGTCTGAATTCTGAATTAGAATTTCATATTAGATATTGTATAACAAAAATTAATACTTGTTGGAATATTTAACATTTAAAATAAATTATTTTTTATTTAAAAATTAAAGTATTTTAGTTTTTTAATAATATTTTTAATTTTTTAATAATAATTATACAAAATAATTATAAGCAAAATTGTAATTCTTGTCTAGAATTACAAATTTTACTAAAATAAATATTGCTATTTATGAAAATATATTATATTTATAATAATTATTTAAATTAAATATTTTAATTAAAATCAAAATTTTAATAATTATATAAAATAATTATAAATAAACTTATAATTCTTGTTTAAAATAGTAGAAATAATATAATTATATTATTTTCACTTAGTTTAGATTATATATTCTTAGCTATAATATATAAATTACAAAACTCAAGTTATTTAAGTAATAAATTAATTATAAAACTCAAGTTATTCAAGTAATAAATCAATTATAAAACTCAAATTATTCAAGTAATAAGTTAATTACAAAACTCAAGTCATTCAAGTAAGAAGTCAATCATAAAACTCAAGTTATTTAACTTGAATATATATTAAGAATAATATATAAATTATTAAAATAATTTATATATTTCTTTATAATAATTTTAATTTATTTAGAAATTCAAATTTAATATTAATAATATTTAAATTATTAATATTAATTTTTATATATTAGTTTAATATTTCTAATTAATTTCTATTATAAGAAAATATTTGAATTAAATTATATATAATTTTTTTATATTAATTCTTAATTCTTATAATATTTATATATTATGATCTATAAAAATAACTAATTTTATAAAGTT
>CAJVPS010000790.1:0-19773 GCA_910591765.1 Ambispora leptoticha | reverse complement strand
TATAAAAGGATCTGTTATCTCAGCTAAAATAAACAGTTTTTAAAAGAATTATTTGGAATATATAAATTATACTATGTATATGAGTATCATATTACAAGTAATAAAAATATAGATTCTGAATATTAAATAATGTCTAAAAATAGAAATGTGATAATAAAAATAATAATATATGATATAGAAATAGGGATATTTATAAAATAAATAAGAAATATAAAAATATATAAATTTGCATAACTAAGAAAAGATTAGGAAATTAAGGAATTTTATGTCACTATGATAATAATAATCTTATTTTTTATAATACTTTTATATAAAAATAAAAAATATAAATAAGATAAAATTATTTATTAATATTTATAAATAAAATATGTTTTAATATAAAAAGTTTAATATATTAATATAAAATTAATAATTATTTCTAATAAAAATTATTCAAATTTTAACTAATCTTTATAATTTTCTATATTAAATAAAGAATAATCTAAATTAACTTTTTATATTATTTAATTATTCTATTTTACTTTAATTTAATAAATAAAGTATTATTTTACTAGAAAAACTAAAATAAAATTATTTTTTTAAAAGATATTTTAAATATTATTATTATTAATTTATAAAATTAAAATTTTAAATTATATAAGTAAGTTATTTTAGATTTGATAAATATATATTCTAAATTTTATAAAAATTAAATTAATAATTATAAAAATATTAAGTTTTTAAAGTTTAATAAATAAATTATTTACTAAATAAATTTTATATTAATTTTAATTAAATTTTATATAGTAAACTTTAATAAATAATAATTCAAAGAAGTTTTTATTAATAAAATTTTTTTTATAAAAGATATATAATAAAAATTTTTATATTTAAATAAATTTTAATATCTAATAACTTAATTAAATAAGGCAGAATTAAAATTTTATTTTAAAAAAAATTTATTAATATTTATCTGATATATTAATATTTTTATATTGAACTATATAAATAAATAAAAATACTTTTTATTAAAAAAAAATATTTTATTTTTAAAAATTTTTTAATTTAATTTTTTATAATAATTTAAAAAAGATAAAAATTTATCTAAGTTATAAATACTCTTGATTTTAAATATTATTATTAATATATAAATATAAATATATAAGTTTTAAATTTAGATTTTAAATTTAAATCAAGATCAGAATTTAAAATATTATTCTTAATATAATATTTTTCAGAATTAAAATAATTTATTTATATTTCATTATAAATTTGTTAAGTAATTCAAGTTATTATAAATTTGAATTTTAATTACTATGATTCTAAAAATATATTTATTTCTGATTTTTCTTTATTTTTTGGCTGTAATATTATATAATTTTAAAAAATTTACTAAATTCTCTTATATTATATTTCTTATTAATATTATAAATAGAATTATATAACTTTTCAATTATTATTATATCTTGAATTCAGATAAATAATTTTTTTATAAATTCTTTTTCATGAATAAAAACTATCAAGATTAGACTTTGACTTAGATTCAAAAAAAATTATCTTTTTTATTCTTTATTTATTTTTAATATATTTAATATAATATCAAATATAATCTGATTTGTAATGAATAATTCAAAAAATAATTATTTTAGAAAATTATATATTTAATATCATGATTATAACTATAAAATTCTAAATAATGGATGAATTCTTTCTTTAAAGAGAAATATTTAAAAGTTTTAGACAGATTAAGCAATTACTATTTGAATTATCTATTCTGAATTTCATTAAAAGCTCTGAAAGATTAATATATATATATATATTTAGTTTAGAATCAATTCCAACTTCTGCTAACTCTTTTCTCCTTATCAGTATTATTTTTTATTTCAGCTAAATCCAAAATATGTAAACAAATATTCTACTTATTTTCAGTTTCTCCTTGAGTGGTTTTTTTTTAGTTCAGAACTAGAATTTCTATTTGATTTTCTTTGAATGAGCATTAACAAAGAGCTTCTTTCACATCTTTAAGAGCCTTCCAATTTGAAAACATAACATTAAGTTCACTAGTATAAGCATGTAATTGAGATGGGTTGGATTCAGCAGATAGATTATATTTTTAGGATCTGATCCAAAATGAAGATAAAGCTATTAGTTTTAGACTTTCGGATTTTTTGAGCAGTTGCCCATGATAGCTATGTAAATAATATATGTATGTGATAAGTTTTCGGTATACAGATACAAATTTTTAAAACAAAAAATTAATTTCTCACCCCTTTAGTTATATAATATGGGCTGAGTGCAATAGAACGGTGTAAATTCTATTAGGGATTCTAATAGAATTTTCACTGTTCCTATTACTAGTTTTGTTTTTCCAATTAACACTCTTATTACAAAACGACACACCAGCTTATGTCCTTCAAAAGTCAGGGTGCATGACCGAGTTGAACATTTTCTTTGCATTTTCAGGGCTTTGGAGCGAGTCATTTTTTCGGAAGATCTATCAAAATAGAACCCGTGACTTAAAAACCAATACTATATTTCGTAATCTGAACATTAGAGAATCATCCAGAAGTTTCTACTGCCATCGTGCAACCATTTCTGGTGTGATACATGATATATGTACAACACTAAAATTCGTCATCTTATAAATTAGATTGCTTTTTGTTTTAAACAATTGCAGATTCAACACTTACTCAACCTTTGTATTTAGGTTATTAACTCCTAATTTTAGATCCAGACTTTTGTCAATACGACGAAATTTTTTTTCATTAACCTTGAAGAAGAACACGAGAGTAAATATCAATAAAAAAGAAACCAAAACGTTTGCTGGTCAAAGATTACAAAAAGGGAAACAAATACGCCAGATAGTTTGTGATCAAAGTAACCTTCTATTCTATTGCTGAAGAGAGAAAGAAATCAAAGGAAAGGTTAGAGAGCAATACTCGGTCAAAAACCGGAGAAAGCAAAAAGATATGGAGGTGAAAGCTACTTATTATGAAGTGTTAGGTATATCACCCGATGCATCTGTAGAGGACGTGAGGAAAGCGTATCGAAGGCAAGGTGAATATATCAAAAAGCGCTGATTTAATTGGGGAAAGATTTGTTTAATCGATCGTATACTAAAATAATTCTATATTTAAAATACAAAAAAGCACTTGCCTGGCATCCCGATAAAAATGTTGATCGTCGTGAAGAAGCTGAAGCAAAATTCAAATTAATTTCTGAAGCTTATGAAGTTCTAAGTGATAGTTAGTATAAAGTCTAAGTTTCCTAGGATTGATAAAATTTCAAAAGTATTTAATTCTTTCATCTCTAATTAAAGATGAAAAACGAAGAATTTATGATTTGTATGGAGAGGATGGATTGAAAAATAATAGGGGTGATACAAATGGTCACTATCCAGCGTTTAAATTTCAGGTATATAAAGTGTTTCAATCCATATATAATCCATGGATCTTTTTACAGATTTGCTGATGTGTTTATTTTGTTTTCTAGTTCCACGATCCAGAGGAAATATTTAGACAATTCTTTGGTGATCGTAATCCCTTTTTTGGTAATTATTTTTATAACTTGCTTTTTATTAATTTGTGATCTTAATTAAAGATAATTTGAATTCTTTTAGGTGGAGGTGGATTTTTTGCTGATCCATTCTTCGGTGGAATGTTTGATCCACCAGGATCTCGAAGTCGTAGTTTCGGTTTTGATGATCCGTTCTTTTCAAATGGAGGATTTGGGGGAACATCCTCATCATTCATGTTCTCTTCTAGCTCCATGGGGGGAGGGGGTGTTTCACAGTCAACATCAACAACTATTGTTAATGGTGTGAAGACCACTACCATTACAAAGAGAGATGCTCAGGTATAATATCGTAGTTCGTATGTTTAATAATCTATTGGTGATTAAATATTCTAATTTTTAAATTTGGGAAAACAGGGTAACGTAACAGTTATCACAGAATCGAATGGTTCGCGACAAGTTACTGTAAATGGAGTTCCTCAAATAGAGAATGGCACACAAAATGGAAATTATAATAGTGTCAGAATACCAATTCAAGATGGGGGATTACAGTACGCTACGCAGCAGCAGCAGCAACAACAATTATATGAAGAACAACTTCAACAAGAAAGAATAAATCAATTTGAACAACAGCAATTACGTCGGCAGCAGCAACAGCAACAAATTTTTCTACAACAGCAGCAGCAGCAGCAGCAGCAGCAGCAACAGCAGCAACAAAGACAACGACAAAGTATGTATCAACCACCATTGGATTCCGAACACCTAGGTAACTAATAATGGATAAATAATTTGTAACCTTTATATTTATATTTACTTACATTTAATTGTTAACAGAGTCAACATCAACTGATGAATCAACGAGAGGATCGCATCATAAATCTCGTTTTCCATTCCCTCACATGCCCTTTCATCGAAAAAAGGATGGGAACAAATGACTCATCACTCATTAGATGATATATACGACTGCAACTTAAACCATTTTATCATATATATTTGCTTTGATTTCTTCTGAGATTCTTGTCTATTTTTTTATATTTATATTTATATTTATATATAAATATATGAGGATACTAAATTTTATAGATATCACACTATCATCTATTTTCCCCCTTCCACTGTAATTTAGTTAAACCCCTTTTTAATTATTGCTCATCATTCATGAACATTTTGCGCGATTGGTAATAATAATTCGATATGTAATTGCTATATATGTATAATCAACTTGTGAATTATCTGTCCAATCCAGGATTTTTGTTATTTAAAAAAATTTGTTAGATCAAAAAATAAACTGAATTTGATTATTTGACAAAAGTTAAAATTGCTCGTGAAAGTTACATTCAGATGTGATTAACAAGTGGATAACTAAAATCTTGAGCAAAAAGCAAATTTATGTATGCTTGCTGCATAATTAAAATGAAATTGCATTTCAATGTTCATGCTGAAAATAGACACTGAACCGAGATTTAATTATTCTGGTCAAACGATTAGGTAATTTATAAGGAAGTGGTCTGATTATCAATTTATTCCCTTTTATGATTAATTGGTATTGATTACCAAAATAAGGATAACCAGCCACAAAATTAGGATAAATTTAGCGTCGTATTATCTCATTCCTTCAATGACAAAATAAAGCCATCAAATGACATCATCAATTAAATGATTCATTTAATGCACGTAAATCCATGTAAATCCCATATCGATCTCGAATTATAAATTTGATCATGATTCCGAAAGAATCATTGAAATAAACAAAAAAACAATTGATCAATAAAACAAAGTATATAAAGAGAAATTCATACAAAAAGACTAATAATCGCTTGTCTCCTCCGCACGTGTCCTACTCTTTAAGTTTTAAGCAATTGCACGATAACAATCATAAAATAAGAATCGTACAATCACTTACCCTTTTTGGTATATTCCCGCAAATAGTGAATCCTATGAAAACGCGTTTATGTTTTACGTGTGCATGTGCTGAAAAGCAAGAAAATGATTGGAACTGAAGTAATGATAGTTAATTGAATGAATGTCACACCGATACTTTAGGACTTATTAAACAACAATTATGATAATCTTCATTATAAAGAATCGAGTCTCTAACACGCACGCGCGCCATAATTTTTGGCAAAATTAACAAAGATACGGATATTCGGCGTGCGATTAGAGTGGTTCTTTATAGGGTGTAGATTTCTTTGTAATTTTAATAGATAGAAGGGAATACATGTTCGATTTTTTTGTAATTTTAAATAGATAGAAGGAATGCATGTTCGTTTGTGTAAATTACCCTTTGTAAAACTTGGGTGACTACTCACATGGTGCAAAAACCTAAGAAAAACGTGTGGCTCAAAAAAATTTATTTTCCTCTCTCAAAGCAAAAAGTAAGCAAGTGAATTTCTATGTATTTGATGTGTGATTGCGTGGTGTTGGTGCGAGTGTGTTTGGATAATACTAAAGATTTATTGTTAATAAGAAATCAATAAAGTTAAAAATTTGAAAACGTGTTGATTTTTATATAGGAATGGCGTGTTTCGTCTTACATGATGAAATTTTTATTATTGTATGTTAATATGCATTGTGTGTTGATTTAATTAATAAACTTACAAACGAACAAGAAGTGAAGCCCACGTTTATACTAAACTTATTTGTTTACTTTTGATCTACTTCACCAATTTACCAATTTAATAGCACGAGACAACGATAAAGATGATGATTGGATTTACCAACAATGTCTGACATTGTACAAAATGACATCACCCAATAACGTACATTGTTCTTACAAAAATTTCATGGACTATGAGGGAAAAAAAGTAAAACAGAGGTCCTTGAAAAAAACAACCCTATAATAAACATTTCAAAACCACAACTGCTCACTACCTATATACCTTAGTTTATAAGCTTTCTCTGTTCCTTTTGACTCGAATTCATAACAAATAACTTCCAAAAAATCCTCTAAACGTCGTGCATCCGTTTCGCCTTAACTGAATGCTGTACGGTTGCATTCATTCCTTTCTAAATCGTCAACCCTCTTTTACTTTTTTGTCTTTGGAACCGTTGTCCGGGCCAGAAAATCCATTAATAAAGAATCACAAAGACACAGAGAAGCCATTATTTCTCTTTCTTCCTTATCACTACTGAAAGACTTTCGCATTACTTCCGAGTGTTCACTTTTGGACAGTTACCTTGGTTGGCTGTGATGCATCAATATGAGCCACATGCCACTTCCAATAATTGAGGTACCAGAATACTTTCATAAAGTTGACATAAATCATTTGGGGAATATGATCGGTTAGTAACTTCCCCCAAGGGAAATTATTCTTGATTTCAAAGTGTTAAAAGCTGGGACATCAAATTTTAGCTCATTCCTTCCTCTTTCTATATTCTCATATATCCATCCACATATTCATCCATATTGAATATTTACAAAACAGCTCACATGTTGGACCGTCTAATAGCTCATAATGACCAGATACCATTAACACCTTCAAATCTCACTCGATTTCACTCTCGAGCATCTCCAAACATATCAGTTGAGGAATATTTGCGTCGAATAATCCGATATACTTCGGTCGAAAGAGCTTGTCTTCTAATAATTCTAATATACATTGACCGGGTGTGTGAAAGACATAGGACATTCACAATTTCTTCTTTAACTGTGCACCGGTTTATTATTGCGGCAATCACAGTTTCATCGAAGGCATTGTGTGACTCTTATTGCACGAACTCTCATTATGCTCGAGTGGGTGGCATAACAATGCAGGAATTAAACAATTTGGAATTAGAATTCCTGTCGCTTATCGATTGGCATGTAATCTGTCCAGGCGAAATCTTGCAAAATTATTATGCGAACTTAGTCAAACAACATCCTAGGTATCGAAGGGCAATTACGGTAGAACCAGATCAATATGAATCGCCATCACCCATGTTAACTCCAACCCGGCCAGACAACCCCTTTAATACTAGTATGATAACACAGGAGAATTCTCCGCCGGTACAATGATTTAAGAATTAGTGGAAAAGATCTCATAAAAATTAACTAATATAATTAATAATATATATCGATGACAAAAAAAAGACCGAATTGACTCCAAAAAAAAATCGGAAGTTAATGACATTAAAATTTATACATATATATATGTATATACATATAATATATAGATATAGATATATATTTATATATATCTATATATATCTATACATCGATTTACCCAGTTGAAAAAGACAATCATTATTTTGTTTAGTTCTAAATTTTTTTGAAAGCTGCTAAATATTCTTTGTTTAATTTAGTAGTAGTAACAAAAATTTAAATGAGCGGGGAAAATGAGGTGGGTTGGCAAGGCCAAGATGTTGTGTGTGTATTAATGTGTACGATTTATATGAGAAAGTAGGAGAACTCTGATGTATCATTATGAGATATAGTGTGCAGTATTTTATCAGTTCTAGAAATAGTTAATTTGGTAATCAGAAATTCACTCTTTTTTGTTCCCTCACAAACTTCCACTTCTTCGGCTAATTCGTAAGCGTAGGATTTTATTTCTCGCTAAACAATCAAATCAAATAATTGCTTTACTATCATCGTCACTTAGTAGCATCAGTGGTTATTAATTTTATTTTTATTACAACATTACATTACATTATATTATATCATGCCTGTACATATTAATTATTACCAATTTCTTCCTCTATTTTGTAATAATTTTTATTCTTTTCCTATTTTGTACATTATAGACAAGAAAAACCTCTTAATCACAAAAACAGTTTTTTACTTACCTTTTTTGAAATAAATCACTCGACTGATTTTACGTCAAGAATAATTCATCTGGGACGTGATTAAAAAAGAAGTGCTGTTTATCTTCGCGTTTCTTGATCAAAGGAAAACAAGAAATGATGAAGACCAATCAATTAACATAATGCAACAGCAAAATGTTTCCGATTCATATTCTTTAGACATAGGGATGACGTGCAATTTGTATTTTTAATATTTGTTTATTTTGATGCATTTTTGCGTCACACCGCAAACTTGCAAAAACATTTCTGACATACAAGTTAATTTCTTTTTTATTCTCTCATATATATATATATATATATATAAAAAGATATACATACATACATGTTCGCATACCCCCTTTTTTTTCCATTTCTTTTACTTGTCTAGCAATATCCGAACTTCGAATATCAACAATGACCCCTAATTTACTCTGAGGTAATATATGTGATTTGAATGAATGAATGAAATTTTAATATCGTGAATTCTCTATGATCTTCGAAATAATTCGAAATCTCACCTTGATTCTGTGTGCTCTCCATTGAGATTAAATAAGTCCAGATCCGATGTTACAATTATGTATATTAAGCAAATGGAAACATCTCAATTTCAAGTTTCATCTTCATCTCCTTCGTTCACTTCCTCATGCATCAATACATATTCCCGTGTACTAAATCCAAACTTTATGACATCTTTTAATTTTAACTCAAAATAACGAGTCGTGGGAATGCGTGCACTATTGACATAAGTCCCATTACTCGATTCAAGATCTATAATATATGGCCTAACCATTAAATTGTAAAAAATTAAATTCCGCATGTCAAATGATCTCAATATAGTATAACCATTACTCACTTCACCGTCGAGTGAAATTGTCCATATTCATCTTTCTCGGTCATTTGTCGGTATTGTAACACTGCATGTTGTTTCGAACAAGAAGGGTGATCAATGGGAATATCTGCAACCTATCAAAAGAAATAAAAACAAATTAACAAGACGCTTACAGGAACCATCGATTAGAGCCATCAGAGCGAAAATAAAAAAAAACGTCGCTTACAAGTCTATCGCGACCTAATAAGTAGGCACTCTGACGATGGATGTGGAGTAAATCTTTTTTCACGTTGAATCACGATTCGATTAGAATTCATATAGGATCCCCTATCTTCATTCTGTACGAATTTACCGCAAATATATTTGAACATACCTACTTGCTCATCCCCTTTAAAAACGTAGAGTCTCCACTTTTCCGCCGGTTTTCTAGCTTCTGGAGGTTCATGGTATTTTAACACGACTCCGTTGAAAGTATTTGTTTCTGCAGCAAGTTTTCCCGAAAGTCCGAAATTTGGTTTTTGAGTGCCTTTATCACTTTTTGTACTTGATGGTGAACGAGATCGGCGAGCTAGAGAACTTGACCTCCGTGAACTGTGTCTCCTGTTGTTTGTTTCTTCAATTGAATCCCTACGGGATCTTCCTTGCCTCCTGGAAGGGGAACGTGATCTGGCGCGATGTCTAGGAGATTTTGAGTTTCGTGAAGAGCGTCGCCGATTGCTTGTTTCTTCAATTGAATTCCTACGAGATCTTTCTCGTCTCATGGGAGGGGACCGTGATCTGGCGCGATGTCTCCGAGGAGACCTCGGATGTCTCTCATATCTTTCATATCTACTATATTCGCGTGAATCTCTACGTTCTGTTGTTCGAGGAGATGGCATTGTGAAAATTTCTGTCTCCAATCAGCTCACGTCGGTTAGAAATTCTTGCAATACCCAATCAGATTCATTTACGTCATCATGCTTATGAAGAAAAAATTTTTGTTTATGACCAAAAAACGAAGGAATCCTCTTTCCCATCCATTCCGTTTTTCAGGTGGGTTTTTAACCTGGTTGCGTTTACACCTTGCATGCGTTATTTTTGGGAATGCAAACGATAAATGTTGATACAAAGTATTGGCAATTTGACATTTCTCTTGATGTTCTTGCGAGATATACATAAATACATAAATTTGTGCAACTCGAAATTTTGGCTTCAGGATTTAACACGAAGATTTTTTTTGAAATGCCACACAAATACGGATTGTTCTTTTATCAAGTTGCTTTTGAGCGTAACATATTTTTACCTGAAAAAGCATCTAATTTTCGTGTATTTCAAGATTTTTGAATTGATTTGATGACATATTTAAATCAATATTTCAAATGTTTAAATTTAGATAAACATGGTCAATCCCGTGAAGAAAGTTAAGATTGTCAAGAAACGCACGAAACCCTTCAAGCGTCATCAGTCAGATCGTTATAAATCAGTAAAGGTGCTAAATAAAAAATGGAATTTTAAAATTTTGATTTTTCACGTATCTAGTTCGATTTCTTCGATCATTCGTTCAACGATAAATTCTATTATTACAGGAATCATGGAGAAAACCCAAAGGTATTGATAATCGAGTTCGACGCCGATTCAAGGGTCAATTACCA
This sequence comes from Ambispora leptoticha, assembly GCA_910591765.1. Taxonomy (NCBI): domain Eukaryota; kingdom Fungi; phylum Glomeromycota; class Glomeromycetes; order Archaeosporales; family Ambisporaceae; genus Ambispora; species Ambispora leptoticha. The sequence continues at coordinate 9,060 of CAJVPS010000790.1, read as the reverse complement.
ATGCCAAAGATCGGTTACGGCTCAAATAAAAAAACCCGTCATCTGTTGCCCAATGGTTTCAAGAAATTCCTCGTGTCCAACGTCAGAGAATTGGAACTATTACTGATGCATAACAAAACTTACGCTGCCGAAATAGGTAAAATAAGCGTGATGTTTTTTAAATCCTTCCTTCCGGTCTAACACTTCCATGATTTGACAATAAATTTTTAGCACATAATGTTAGCTCAAGAAATCGATTGAAGATAATTGAAAGAGCAGCTCAATTGTCAGTTAGAATAACTAATGTTAGTAAATTTATTCCGTTATTCGCCAATTTATTTTTTTGGTTATACCTTTGAGATTGTTCTAATATTGCATAAATCATATCGATTTTTCAGGTTAAAGCTCGCATTGAAACTCAAGAAGTTGATTAAAAGAAATTATCATGTATCAAAATAAAATATAAGATGCAGGTGTCATCATCCTCATCATCATTTGATGATATTTCCAAATTTTTTAAATTATCGTTCAAACTTTGTGTCTAATTTTATAAACAAAATATTTCAAATAAATTCAAAAAAAGAAAGTAGCTGAGGTAATGAGTTTGAGTCTTGTTAAGTTTGATAATTTTAATAAATTGATGTATGACGTTAGCTCTTTTTTTTTCCCAACCCCTTTTTAAGATCATGGGTGAGATAAAGATTGATCTAGTTTCTCATGTGCTGTTATTTAGAATAAATATAGCCACTTAAGACTACTATCTTAGATTATTCCCAAGTATTTTGAATGTCAAACGATTCTTTTTAAATATTAATGAACTGATATCTGTATTATATCACTTTAAGACAAAATTGATAGAGGATGGAGAACGGAGACTAGATTGATGGAAATAATGATTTTAATGCTGTGCTTCAGTGGCATGAGATTCGCTATGTTCGCCTCCTGGGTGATGGTGTCCGTGACCTTCCCAAGGATGTCTCCAGCGCTATAATTTATGAATTGAATTAAATTAAATATGAAGAAAGATCCGTATACTAATAAAAAGGTTCTACTAACCAACAGGATAGGTAATTCCTCTCTACCACGATATAATCTTTTTATTTCGATTATGTAATTAAAAATAATCATCATCGGAACAATTTACAATACGTTAAGGCAACAAAAACTTACATCCCTTTCATCATAATTTTTCGCGACGTGAGATCGATTTATATTAAATGATCAAATATATTAGTTAAATTCAATAAAATGACATGCGCTGAAATTCTTATAGTTGTCCACTCACAGAATGTCATACTCCCGCCAATTATTTTCGAAAGAATAACTTGACTATGCAAAAAAACAAGAATTAATCAATAAAATCATCTATAATATCCATAATGTTAACGCACACTTAAAAAAAAAGAAAACGATAAAAGTGGTTTAAAACGCTCGAGGCAAATAATACATAAAAAGAATAAGGTTAGCTCACCCGCGCGAAGGCATAGGGAGACCATTAGAAAACCTTGCGCCTGCCATTGTTACGTCGTTTTTATTGAGATTATTTTAAAAAAAAAAAACAAAGTTTGGCAGCCCAATGTGATCAAACATACATTATTTGTTTAAAGTATAATTGAGGTAAATCCCGCTGCAAAGCTATGACACACGTAGTAAGCGTATACAATTTTACCGGGCAGTTTTCGAATTGATCCAAGGGCAAATTTAGAATGAAAAAAATACGATTTATAGATAGTACACTCATTTATCCATTATCAAAATGCACGAAACCTAACAGAGAGAAAAAAATTCTAAAAACTAAAATGACAAAGAAAAAATGTCCAATAAAAAGTGAAGATAATATAGGGAAATAACTATTATAAAAAATTCGAGTGGTACTACTAGTGATGACATTGGCGGATAATTGACATTCTAAGGATTGGTATTTACTCTGGCGAGAATGTGATGAATTCAGAAATGATTTTTTAAAGTTTGGTCGTTTTGGGTGATGTCGACTAAATTTATGATTTGAATTCGCCCTATTGAATTTGCTTACGAATTCACCAAATCGACTAGAGCAATTTCTATTTCCCATACTTTCAAAAACATTAAATAAATTTTGCTCACAAAAAAAACCCGAATAAATAAATAAAAATCCAAGATCATGCAGTCAACATATAATGCACTTGGTCTTGGATCGTTTTTTATACCCTTCAATGTACTTAAGTTGCTTATTATTAATTGCTCCTCGACGTCGTTCTCGGATAAACACGACACTATCAAGAGGTGACATACCAGATTCGATCAGAGCAATGGCAACTAAAACGGGGGCCCTATTTATTATAGAAAGATCAAAGTCGGTTATTAGTATTCACAAGTTAAAATGTACAAATATGAGAGAGAGAGAGATATATATGTATATATGTGTGTACCGGCCAAGCCCAGCTACACAGTGGCAAGCAATCGTAGGTCTCTTGTCATCCACCTCTCTTCCAAATCGCTTTTCTACCAGTTCAAGCCAATCATGTACAATATTGGATGGTGGCGCTTCACCATCTCCAAATACCCAATCCTGAATTAGAATCGTGAAAAGTTTACTCTCGTCATCAGTGAGAATTTTACTAATAATAATGATGATGAGCTAATTAACTTACATGGATTTTTATTCCGCGTTGCTCGAGAGGCGCGGAATTATAAGTCGGATCACAAACGCGAACAACATCGGTAACGTTATACTTTTCGAATTCCTATGGTAATGGAAGGATGTTACATTAGAAGGTGGAATTCATTAATTCTTGTAAACAAAGTTTAATCAATAAATACCTGAATATAAAGTTGCAAGTTATTATTCGATGGAGCATCGGCAATTAAGAATCGGTAATTTTTGTATTCGATTAAGGTCGGTGGGTTGATGGGCGATCTAAGTTGGGTAACGACAAGACTTCCGTTTGACTTTGGGATAGACATTTTGACTGGTAGATGAAAGTTTGATGTGTGAAAAATGCCTGCAGGGTTTAAGTGGAACAGTCTAATTTTTTATATTACGAAAAGTCTTCTCTGGGAAATAGCACAATATGATGTAAAAGTTCAAAAAGATAAAAGTGTCTAATAAAACATGGTTGAAAAAAGTGGGTTGGTCAAATTTCTACTCGTTAGACACTTAAGCAGCATGCAAAATTTCCAGTGTTCAAGAGTATATAGCTTACCAAAATTTGTAAATTTGTCAGGGTAAGTGGATAAATAACCGGGTTTTCACAGGTTACAAGCAAGCGGGGCGGGTAAACCCGGACAGAGATGTTGGGAGATAGTTGGAAGAAATCAACGACAAAGGCAAACAGCAGATCTCAGGGCGAACATAAAAGGGGAAAATTCGCAAAAACTAGCCAGGGTCAAACATAGGAGACTGCACAGGAGCAGAAAAAACTGGGGGAATCAACTTGGTATGACAGATTTAAAAAAAAAGATTCTCAAAGAATAATTAGAAAAAATTAATAACGGCTCTCCTTTAAGGTTTTTTTTTCCTAAATGTTTTGAGATTCCGTATAACTTCTGTTAGAAAGGTGTTGTGATAGTGACAAAAAAAGGTATTGAGATGAGAAAAACGTGTCGAGTTTAAAAAAGTTCAGAAAAAGAAAAAAAGCGGTCAACAGCTAAAAAAAAAATCAATAGTTAATGCATATGAATATGATTGTTATAGCCGTCGAAATCAGCCTCATGCCAAGACCTATTGGTAGTTATATTTTCTCCAATATCAATGAAGTTGGCCACAATGCGTTATTTATCGATAAGCGCACCATTCCTCATGCAAAAAGTGTAAATAAAAAAAGATGGCGAATATTAATGCCTATTGAATTCACCATACAATTTTTTGTGTTAGCGTTAGGTGTATAGAAAATATTAATAATTTAACCTTTTTTCGGATCCGATCAAAAATTTTTTTTTTCTTCTAAATAATGATAACAATAACTATTCCTAGAATAGATAAAGCTACCCTACTAAATCAAAATCATTTCTTGCATGAAATTAGACTTCTGAGAATCATTGCTATCTGTATCTCTAATAAAAATAGATTTGTTCTAGTATTGTGTCTTTTATTAATTTTATCATACATGTATATACATATACGCACACCAGAGAGTTCATTTTAGGCGTATGATTCCACAACTCCAGCCAAAAAAATTGGGCAAAAATCAATCTACACGTAGCTGTATTAATAGAAGCATTAATACACACAAGAGTATCAACACAGAAGTTGTTTAAACAAAAAGCCAAATGTGATAATATTGCGGCAAAGTGAATATTTGTATTACAAAGGATTTCAGGGTTCAAATTATCTAACATCACCATTGTATTACTAACATAATGTAACAACTTTCAAGTGAGTTTACTAATAAATTTACCATATTGAGAATTTTTTGTATAGATCGTTTTGAGCTCTACTATAAAAAAGTTTAGAACATACTCATAACAGTCGTACCTAGATTATATCTCCATTGGTTCATATCCTCTCCCATTTAAAGCCCTAATTTGTATTCCCACATCTGAACGGGAACAAATTTCCGTTTTTATGTTTTTATATATTCAGATATATCCCATTCTCAGTTATATCCTTAAAAAACATATAGGAGCAAAAGTCGTGATATTATCCAGTATATAGAACTAATTTTTTTAAATATGAAATTCAAGAATTCTAAAGAACAAGGTGAAAAAATTATTTTTGTATGTTTTCATAATCTGAACTTGATTATCCTTTTAATATGATTCGTAGTAAAATTTTAAAAACTATTACATTATATAAAATTATAATAAGATAGCTTATAATTTATTAAAGATTTATTAATACAAATAAAGATTTTAATTCAAAAATAAATATATAATATATATTTTGCTGAAATAAAATCAAAAATTCTTTTATTAAAAAATATAACAAAAAGCCGAGATTTATTAATTATAAATAATATTATAAACTTTTATAATCTGTTATTTTATTAATTAGAATATTATTTTTGCTATATTAATTTTTTTTTATATGATTTTATCTTAATTAATACAGTCTGATTTTTATATAATTATCTTTTATATAGTTGTAAAATTAATATAATTAATAATAAATTATACTATTTTTACATTAGTAATTTAATTATATAGATATTTGAATATGTTTGAACTGGTCTAGAGATCAATCTTAATTATAATTTTATCAATATTAAAAGAAAACTAAAAGAAAAATAATCTATTATATAATTTATAATTAATAAATCTTTTATTTTTAATTTTAGAATTTATTATATTTATTCTTATTTTTGAATAATACTTGATAATAATTATTTATTATTAATTTTTTCAAAGTTCATATATATAATAGATAGATTTTGTATTAATTATTAAAATATTTTATAAATTATAAATTAATTAATTTAATTATAAACTTGAATAAAATTTATTTAATACTATTATTATTTTTAATTAAATAAATAAAAAATAAATTAAACATAATATTTAATTAATTAAAGATATAATAATTAAACTAAATAATATTTGTAAGTAAGAATATTTTTAAGAAGAATAAATAAAAAAAAGATAATGATAAAATTTATAAATTTATTAATAAAATATTAAAGTATAATACTAATATTTAAGTATATAACAAGTTTATAATAAGTAAAATTATAATATTTTTACTAGTTAGATAAGTAATTATAATTATAAAATATAAATAAAAAGATAATTTTATTAATTAAATAAGTTAAAAAAAGTAAATATATATTAGAAATATTAGTTAATTTCTTAAAAATTATTTTATTTTTTGAATTATTTTTTAGTTACTTTTCTAATTCTCTAAAATAAATAATTCTCTTTCTTTAAATTTAAAAGTCTTAAAAAAATTAAATAAGCAACTTCTATTTGTGATAGTAATTTTTAATATATAGTAATAAATATTTTTGAGTATTTTAATAATTAGTAATCAGATTTAAATGAAAAATTATTAAAATAATTATTTTAATAAGTTGAATCTGATGAGTTATAAAATATTCAATTTGAATTATTAGTTATTAATATATTTATATTTATTTAAAGAGCTCAAAAATAAGTAATCTTTCTAAAAATTAATCTTAAAATGATGATATAAAGAATTGCTTATTATTAGAACTTTATAATAATTATATTTATATAAAATATTATCTAATCTATATTGAATTATATAACTTAATTAGTAAAATATTAAATATTTAATTAATATTATATTATTTAAATTAATATTTTATCATATATAATTTAGAGTATTAAAATTAAGAAATAAAATATATATTTTAAATAATTAAAAATATAATTTAATTAATAATTAAAATAATTAATATTATATTTAATAAGATAAATTAAAAAATAAAAAATAAAAAAATAAAAATAACTATATTAATTAAAAATTAAATAAAAAAATATAAAATATAAAAATTATTAAAAAATAAAATAAATAATAGAATTAAATTTATAAGATAAAGATAAAAAATAAATAAATAAATAATAATATTTATTATTTAAAATAAAATATAAAATATTATATTTTAGAATTTAGTATTATATTAAGTTAAAATTAATTAATAAATAATATATTAATTATATTAGTTTAACATTAATATATTTATAATTATAAAAATTTTATTATATTCTATTATATTTATAATAATTTTTTTTCTAATATATATAAAATTTTATAATTTTCAATTATTATAAAAATTAAAAATAAATTATTCTTTTATAAAAAATTTAAATTTAAAAAAATAACTTATTTTTAAATAAATTTATTAAATTTATATATAATTTTTATATTTGATTTTAATTTAAAAATAAAAATAACTTATTTTTAAAAGCAGTTTATTTTTATTTTTTATAATAATAAATATATTAAATATAATTATTTTTTATTTTTTGCTTTTTTATTTATATATGATAATTAAAGATTTATAATTAAATATTTATAATTTAATTAATTAATTTTTATAATTTTATTTAATTAAATTAATAATTCAAGTTTATATATTTTTAATATTAAAATTAGTAAATTATTAGATATATATTATTAAAATAAATTTAAAATAATAATATTTATTATTTAATATTATTTTAATATAAATATTTATTATTTAATATTATTTTAATATAAATATTTATTTTTTTATTTTTAAATAAGATATTATAATATTTAATTTTTATATTAATTAATAAATATAATATTTTTAATAATTTAATTTTTTATTATTTATAATAACTCATTAATTTAATAAATTAGTTTTAAAAAATTAATATTAATTATTAATTTATAAAAAATTATTTTAATTTAATTTTAATTATTAAATATAAATTATTTATTTTTTTAGAAAATTTAAGTTAAAATATTATTTTTATAAATTTTTTTTTGTTTTATTTTAAGTATAAAATATTTAAATTTTTTTTAATTTAAATAAAAATTTATAAAAAAATATTATTTAAATAATAAGAAATATTATATATAGTAATAATTAAAAATAATATATTAAAAACTAAATTTATTAATAAAATATAATGTAATTTAAAATTTTATTTTTATATAAAAATTTAAAATTTTTCTTAAAAATAATTTTTATTTTTATATTAAAATAAATTTATTAGTTATAATTTAATATATATTCTTTTAAGATTTTTTTAAATCATTTTTAAAAGAATTATTTTAATTATAAAGTTAATATAAAAAATCTGAAAAAAATATATATTAAATTATAACTAATAAATTTTATTTTAATATAAAAATAAAAATTATTTCTTAAATAATTTATAAATTTTAATATAGAAGAAAATTTTAATTTTTATTATATTTTATTAATAAATTTAATATCTAATATATTACTTTTAATTATTATATATATATATTAGTATTTAAAAAATAATATATTTAATAAAAAAATCTTAATAATATTTTATAAACTTAAATTAAAATTTAAAAAATTTTTCAAAAAAATTTTTAAAAAAATTTTAATATTTTATTTTATATATTATTTTTAAGTTTATTTATTAATTTATAAAGAATTTTTAAAAAAATTTTAAATTAATAAAATTATATTATATAATAAAAAAATATAATTAAAATTAATATTTTATAAAACTTTTTTATATATAAAATATATATATAATTTTTTTAAAATTTTTTATATCATTACTATTTTAAATTTATATATATATAAATATTTTAAAATAATAAGAGTAATTATATTCATAATAATTATTTACTTTTATAATTTTAAAAGATTATACAATTAATTATCTTCTTAATAAGATAATTTATATAAATTTTATTTTTAACAAAATATTCTCTTAATAGAACAAAAAGAAAATAAAGATAAGATATAAGATAAAATATGTATATTTATTAAAAAAAATACTAATTAATTATTCTTAATTCAGTAATTAATTATTTCTATCAAACTTAATTATTCTTCTTGATTACTTCTTGATTCTCTATATATAATATTTTCTTATTATTCTAATTATAAATTATTTTTAATATAATATTTTATCTAATTTACTTAAGAATAAGTAAAATCTTAGAAGAATTATTATAAAAAATATTTTTTAAATTAAATATATAATAATTAAGAATTAGAATTAGTAAAATATTAAAGATATTTATAATTAAAGTGAAAAAAGAAAGAAAAACTAATAATAATTAATTAAAAAATTATTAATTTAATAAAATTATAAATTAAATATTATTATAATATAAACTTTTAGTAGAATATTAATTATATATTATTAATCAATTCATATTATAATATGATTGGATAAATAATTACTCATATCTTATTAGATATTAGCTTTAGAAAATATTATTTGTAAATATTTTTAGAAGATTTCACAAATATAATGATTATAGCAAAAGTATTATAGCAAAATTATTATAGCAAAATTAATAATACTATTATAATAAAATCAACATTATAATATTAGCTAAAGTAATATTTAGATCATAATAAAACTAGTATAAGTATTATAATAAAAATATCATTTATATAGCCTCTAAAATATATAAAAGTGATATATCTTAGCTAGTGAATTTGAATAGTCAGTTAGCTC
>CAJVPS010000789.1:0-19780 GCA_910591765.1 Ambispora leptoticha | reverse complement strand
TTCTTAAAAATATAATACAAAGCTAATCTGTTATACAGATAGCGTAAAATAAAGATCTAAGCTAAAAGAGATCTAAAAGAAGATAATCCAATCAAAATTGTTACATCATAATTAATTGAGATAATATTTTTATTTATTATTATAATTTATCTTTTTGATAGTCTTTTATTATATATACTTACTTTTTTTATATATATTTTTATCTTAAGTTAAGACTTTATATATTTTCTCTTTATTTATTTATTAATTTATCTTAATATTCTAAAAATTATTTGACTTTCTTATTATTAGATATAAATTATATATAAATATTAAATATATATTAAAATAAAAATAAAACTTTTATTTATTATCAGTTTTAATTTCAAAGATAAATTTTTAAATTATAAATTCTTTATTTTTTATAACTCAATTTTTCATACTTACTCAGATTTAAAACTTTATATTTATTAGTTTTCTTCTTTTTATCATATAAATAATATTAGTCCTCTAATAGATTATATTAAATTAATATATTTTAACTTTATTAAGTAAAAGATATAGTTAGTATCTTCTCATAATATTTTTATTAACTTTATAATATTAATCTAATTCTAGATTATTAGTAATTAATTATATTAGTACTTTCATTTATAAATTATTCTAATAGTTCTTTTTATATAATAGAAAACTATTTATAAAATAACTAAAGTCTTTAAATTTTAATATAGTTTCTTATATCTAGAGTAGAATTATATTATAATATACTAAAATAATAATAATAATAATAATAATAATAATAATATAAATTCTTAATATATTTTATATTTTATAAAAATTAAAAAATTTATTATATTTTTTATTTTAAAAATATTTTAAAAAGTTTTTATATAATATAATTTTTATTTATAATAAAATAAATTATATATTAAAACTTAATAATTTGAAAAATTATCTTATTTTTATTTAATTTTTACTTAATATATTTTTTTATAAAATTTTTTATAAATTTTTTTATTATATTTATTAATTTTATATCTTATATAAATTTATATTTGAAAATTATAAATTTTTTTCTATATTAACTTGATTTAAAATTTTAATATTAATAGTTAAACTATTATTTTTATCTGATTAAATTTAGAATATTACTATTAATTAAATTATTTCTTTTTATTTTTTTATTTTTTTATATATTAATATTTTATAATAACTTATTTTTAATTTTTAAAAGTTAATAATTAAATTATTATTTTTATTTATTTAAATTTAAATCTTTTTTTAAAATTTTTTTTATTATATTTTTCTATCTTAAAAATTTTTTTTTATTACTTATTTTTTTATTTATTATAAAATTCTTATATATTTAAATTTTATTTAATTTTTAATCTTTATATAATTTAATTTTTTTTTATTTAATTTTTCTTTTTTTCTATTTTATATCTTTATATATATTCTTTTTATATTTAGATATTTTCTTTTTTTATTATATTAATTAAATTTAACTTATATTATATTATTTTATAAATTTTTTATCTTTTTTTTTATTATATATTTTTTATATATATTATATATATTATATATTATTAATTATTAATTTTCTAATATATTTTTTTAGTTAATAATTTTTTAGTCTTGATAAAATTTATTTTTTACTTATTTATTTACTTTATAATAATAATTTCAGAATAAAAAATCTAATATATATAATATATTATTATTTAAATAATAATTTTATAACTTTTTTTTTACTTTAATTTATTACTTTTATTTTAATATTTTATATTATATTAATTAGAAATTTTTTTTTATCTTAATTACTTATTTCTTATATATTAATTGATAATTATTCTTTTTAAATAAGAAAAATTCAGATATAAAAAATTTAATATTTTTATATAAGTTATTTAATAATTCTTTATTAAATAATTTTTTCTTTTTAATACTTGACTTATTATTTTTATTCTCTTTTTCTATATATATAATTTGATTATTTTTTTTATATTACATTTTTTTATCATATTTTTTATTATATTTTTAAATTCTTTTTTTTATTTTTTTAATTTTAATAGAATTATGTTAGATTAACATATTAAAAAAATTATAAAATCTCATATTATAATATTAAGAATTTAGATTCAAATTTATTAAATCTAGACCAATTCTTTGATAATGTAACAAAAATTAAAAAATTGATTTAGATAATCTTAATATAAACTATAAATTTCAAATAATAATGAAATTGATTAATAAGATCCAGATTTTGCTAGAATTATATCAATTAACAATTTTAATAATTTTCATTTCATAATAAAGTTTGAAACTGATGAACTTGTAGTTGATAAGACAATCTATAAAGTAGTAAAAGATCTTTGATTTATATCTATGAGAAGATGCTTGAGAACAAATGCATATCGGATGGAATAACACTTAAAATGTTAGTAGGAAAACAAATATATGTAATGGAACGTTATTGGTTATCTTCCTAAGAAAGTTGTCAAGTCACATCCAGATATGCTGATGATTTGCTTTAACATTGAGATATTTTTTTTGTTAAGATCAACGGATTGAATACAGAGTGTAAAGGAATTAAGTGCGTTATAATTGATGAAATAATATCTCGTACATGCTGTTTATGTAATTTACGAATTAATAAAATAAGTATAAATGACACGATATTTCTAACTTAGCCTTTTCATGTTCGAAGAATTGGCTTGTGATATTCGTTTATTTATGCACTATTGATGTTTTGAGACATAATTCCATAATCATGATTAATATCCTTTTGAATTTTTTATGCTCAGAATATTCAAATTAAGGTAGATAGAAAGAGTGATATGATCATAAACGTTTCAGCGGTCGAAAGTTTCACTGGCCAAAAAGCTTCCTAATGACTGGCACAATAGTGAAAAATCCAATTAGTATTCTGTCACTCGTCAGAACTCTAATATGATTTTTCTATATGGTGTTTTCAAAAAGCTTTAAAATAAAGCTTCAATTACTGCGCCAAGTCACTAAAAAAAACCAAAAATTATGATCACACCAATCATCTGATTACAAGAGACCCTTTATTCTTATCCGAAAAAAGACTTAATTTCACTATGCAAAGCTCTATTTCAACAGTTAAAGCTGATATAGAAGCAAAAGTCACACATTCAGAAGAATTATTGAAAGTGCGGCTGTTTACTGAAACTTTAGAAAGACCACATAAACATGCAGTAGAATCTGATCCATTCTCTTCTGAACGATATCAAGAACAAACACTTTTGTTAAAAGCTGAAAAACGCTTGAATTATCCAGAACAATTGACTCAACGCGTTTCCGGTACACTTCTTTAGTTTGACATTTCTTTCCGTTTCGTTTTTTCTCTTTATACTTAATACACATTCTTACGTTGAAATAAAATCAATAGGAATCTCTTATAAATTTGGCGTTTTCCCCTTAATAAATGCCTTTTATTTTTACGCAGACAATCATTTTTACTTTTGGGATTATGAAAAACCGTAAGCTTATAAGGAATCTCTTAGATATTCCTTCTTATAGTTAATATTTGTTTCGTTTGAAGATATCTGTCTAAAGACGCGTATTATTTTGGAATAAAACGCGTTCATTTTAGACAAACAAACAATTTTTCTCATATTGAAGATCGTTCAATAAAAATTTGATCCCGATTAAAAATGGTTTAATAATACAAACATTCAATTGTTTTGTTTTTCAGAATATCTATTAATAATCCACAATATATTCGCGTTGAAGATAAATTTATACGAAATGTGGGCGTATTTAATGCTAAATCTGGTATGAGAGATGTATTCTAAGTTTCCAAATGTATGAGCTACTTACTATCTCTTTCAATTAGATTTCTTTGAGGAGCAAGTTAAACATATTCTTTTAATGATCACCAATGAAAAAGCTATGATTTATGCGTTATATCGTGATAATGACACTTGGATGGCATATTATAACCCAAAGGATTGTCTTTGGGCTCCAACAAATGGCTCTTCATATGACAACTTAACGGGAACGCAAAAAGGACGCATACTAATGAGTTATAAAGACAAAGTTTATGAACTAGTCTATCAGGTCTGTGAATTAATTAACTTCAAAATCAATTTATTATAAGAAATGATTTACTAAAAATTTCATTATGATATAAGGAGGAAGGTTGGTTTCGAGGATCTACAAGTATAAAGGCCTTAACATCGTCCGGCTATTTTGATTATCTAAAATTTTATGGATTTTCTGGTTAATAAGTCATACCAATTATTGGGTCTTTTTTTAAAATATCAATTTCTTATTAAAGACTCGTAATTTCTTTTTTTTATTTATAGCAGGAAAAGATCCATCAATATCCTCCATTGTGGTCGATGATACGAGGAATATGACATATATATTGTTCTCAGATAACACGATTAAGGTGGTTTACGTCTATACAATTGACACGCTTTATAGTGAAGTTATTATAGTGATTTTCTTATATATAAAATCACATTTTTTTAATTTACTATAATAAATTTTTTGCAAAACAAAATCTTCATTATAAAGAGTCAACTGTATCTATAAAAAGAGATTAATTATTCAAAAAATAGACTAATAATATTTGATTTTGATTTTATTGAACAGGCATATTACTTGGGAAAAGATGGACGCGCATTTATTCAAAAAGGGGAATTTCATATATATAAAAACTTGGAGACAAAAGTTCAACAAGGTCACAATCCCATTTCTATGGATAGCGGGAATTTTTTGTCAATTCACCCAATATTAAAAACAGAATCCACATCGACCTGCTTGGTAGCTATATCTCAATTTGGTATGAATAATAACGAATTCGACTATTTAAGATTGTTATACATTTATTATATAATTCTATTTAATAATGATCATTGAGATTTCTCTTGTTGATTAGGTCATCGCTGGTATTTTACCTGTTATAGTACTTTAGGCTATCATTCTCAGCCTGCGTCATACGCGGGTTATCAGCAAACACCGGTTTTTTCTCCATTCGTTGACTTTGAAAATAAGGAACCAGAAATCTTTAAATTACTGTTTGTTCTTTATCCACCACCACATCCAATTACATCCACGGGATATCCAAAAATTGAAATGGCTAGATATCATAATGGACTTTTCTTTGCGCAGCTTACAGACGTAGAAAGGGCGAAGCTTCTCTTAACGTGGCCTAACTTTGGTGTGATATTCTCAGAAATCAATAAAGCTCAAGCCACCACCACCGGTTATGTATGTGGATTGATTTATAGCAAATTAAATAAATTTTCGATTTTAAATTTCATTTTATCTTTTAGAGCAGACAATCCAAATATTTTGAGCAATACAATCAAACTGAAGTCATTTCACGAACATTGCTTGATATTGCTGAAATATGTAATCCACAGCATGACCCAATAGCTCAAAATGATTATACCAATGAACTTATTAACCAGTTTTCGGCACCTCATCGAAAATTCATATTTGTTTCAGATGAAGGTAGGACACGATTTAAAAATTTATTATTTTAATCTCATAATAATAAAAAAAATCAATGAATACACTATGAAATAAATTAGCATTGACCATTGTATCAAAGTTACGGCCTGTGGATCATCTAACGGATATATTGGAGAAATATCGGCCTGAAATGCCGGAACCCAACAAATTTCTTCAAAAGTCTGCATCAAAAGTCTAAAAATTTCATCGTTCTATTCGAGTTAACTAATAGTTTTTTTTTTCAATAGTTATGGTGAGATTGAAACCGCCGCCATGTGTTTTGAAATTGCAACACGTGAAAGCCATGATTTTCTTCTTTATTTCCGTAAGGAACCTAAAACTACCACAAGTGAGTTCAAATATCTTAGTTATCCATTGAAAATTTGCAGAATAATTCGTTAAAACCAAAATCTATTTGTTTTTTAATAATTTTCAAGCGCCTGCTGGTCTTCAAAGCATAAAACGAACCCCTGTAAGTGAAGGCTTCACCATATGTCTAGCCAGAACTCTTAGGACTATTTGGAAGAAAAATGTTCTGAAGCCGAGGTATGTCTCGTTTAGTTTCATTTGATTAGAAGTTAAAACTGATAAATTGTGATTATTAATAGTCCTGATCGTGCAAACCCCAAGCGGCGCGATATTAATTTCCCCCCTAACGTATTGAATGACATAGTTCAACGTTTAAATAAAATAAAAAAATTCTATGAGGAGTATGTCTCTTTCTTATGTGCACGTATTTTGAAATATTTTTTATATAGCTTTGATTGCTTATAGAATTTATATTTAGGTATCCTTCGCTGAGTTACTCCCCAGAAAATCCAAACGACGCCTGGAAGGTATGAATGCTACAAAAAATCGTTTATTAATGGATTTCCCAAGTACATTCATTATCTCTACATCTATAGAATGAAATTCAATGGCTGACTGATTTGTATGAACTGACAAGAAACTGTGCTGATGCATTATCGTTCATATTATTAATGGTGGATTATAATCTACCGGACACTATTGCAAGGTATCATAACTTATATGTGCCTATTCCTATCTCTATATTTCCTAATCCTATAAATGTATGTTTTCTGTAAAAAGTATACCCGAACGATCACAACCAGCTCTATGGAATTCTACTTTTGCGATGCTCATGACCGACGAGCAGTCTAAAAAAAATTGGAAGGAATTAGTATTGGCTATAATTCGTAGAGAGAATAGACCACAGGTAATTAACACAATATTTCATTTTCTGATACTTTCTATCATTCAAATAATTTCCACAAATCTAATATTATTATATTATATTTTTATGTGCTTCAAACAATAAATAGCTTGATAACCTTAGTTATTCTCTAGAGCAACGTTGCCGTTCATTTTGTAAGGCGGCGGATGTAAAGATTTACCAGGTACATTATTTCATTACTGTCTTTAATTAAATAGCATCTTGTCATATTTATTCACAATTAAAGTATTAAGTCTCGGATTTATAGGCATATGAAGAGCTGCAGCAAGCAAAAAACTCTCAAGATGAGCATGCAAAATTCACATTCCTGGAAAAATCATTGAAGCTTTTCCTTGAAAATATTGAAAATATGACATATGATACCCTCGAAAACATATGTCATGAATATGAGCATCTTTCTTTTCATGACGGTAAATATATTTGATGAATTCCAGAAAAAATATGAGGGCAAAAGAATATATCTGTATTTAAGTAATTATTATTTACTTTTATTATTTGATCAAAACTCTGTTTATAGGTGCGATAGAACTTGCTTTGAGTGGATCAAAGGCCCCTGGAGTCACTAATCGTGCACCCTATCACGATCTAGCTATTGAAAGCATGAAATCAGCTGAAGTATTTAGTCGAGGATCCCCTAAAAGTACATTAATTCAGTAATCTTAATTTGTTGAAATTTAGTATAAGATCAATTCTTAATTACTCATTCATTTTATTAGAGGTGATGCCGGAATTACGAAACAAGGTTTTGAACAAATCACTAAATATCGGGGCAAAAATAAAAGATAACGAATTTTTATATAAAGTATATGACGAGTTTTACAAAGAAGATTCAATTCGAAATTTATTTGAAGTAAGTTTTCTTTGAGTGAACTTTTCAGTAATCACTAGATTATGACTTAAATATAGTTGAATAGGTTCCTGCTCCGTATCTTGAAGAATATTTCAAGGATAACGATTCAAGCTCAAAAATTGGGAAGTTAAGGTTATATTGCGAATTTCTTATACGGCATAATCAATACGTCAAAGCTGCCGAGATCCAATACCAACTCGCCACCTCGGAGTAAGTAGAAACAATTTTTCTTGATTTGCCACGTTATGCTACAATACTGTATCTCCTTTTTTTAATAAATAGATATTTTTTCTACATAGACACAATTTCAACTTGGAAGATCGTCTTGAATGTTTATCTTATGCAACAGGTTACATGAAAGCTGGCGTAGGTTATAGCGCTCCTTCCAATGCTATGGAGAAACTCAAAGAATACGAGGATCTTCTTCAGGTTTGATCATATGTTAATCATGAAGTCATAAATTTTATTCTGATAATAAATTGAACTTTAATATGAATAATAGATTGGCCAAGTTCAAAATGAAATATACCAAAGACTAAGCACTATGTTTCAAGATCGACCGGAAGCTCAGCAAGTATTAAACTTATTAAACACCAAGCTCTTAGATAAGCAACAGGTAAGTCGATTTGTTCAGAATTAGCTAGTTTAATAATATGATTTTTTTTGGGATATTAAATTGTTACGACCTCTTTAGTTATGGGATAATTTCATTCATCCTTATGAATTGTATGATTGTACTTTGGATTTGTTGACCGTGAGTGAACCACCAGATATGGATCTAGTGTCGAGTATCTGGCAGAATATAATACGTAAAGGTATTTATTTGATTCATTAAAAACAAACGGTTATGCTTTGTATTGGTTTCAAAGTTATTTGACCCAAATTATTTATGCGTAATAATAGCCCGTTCTTATGAAGAATTAAGCGATGAAGTAATTAGGCTCGGAAGAAAATATTATCCCTCAGAACTATTAGTGTTTCCTCCATGTTTGTTATTTTCTCATTATTTATTACGAATAAGAGAAGCAAATCGATTTATTAGAATTAATAAACGCGAATTTCTTGTCAACAGGGCTCATATGTCGAATTCTAGCAACTTATTGTGTCAACAATCCTGAAAAACCTAAACCAGACTGGATTGTCAATATTTTCTTGCAAGTGAAAGTTCCACACAATGAGATATTTCACATTTTAGTAGAATTACACTCGGAAAGGGTAATAAAATATTTATAAAATGATATTGATTTGTTTCATCAAATCAATTATTGATGGATTATTGCATGCGTGTATGCTTTTTACAGCCTCCGCCTCTTAATCAAGCCGCAGGTCTACATTTAATTCTCGAAGAGATAGTTCAACTTATTAATCGATGGAAAAATGATCCAAGGTAGAAAGTTAAGATATTAACCCAGTAAATAAATAATCTGGATAAAGTTAACTCGAGTTTGTTCAATCTTTTAGTGCTATGGATCTTAATCCTCAGTATGTATGCGAAGTCATTTCGAATTATACCGAACCATCGCCGGGAAGTGGTGCAGATCAGGCACTTACGCAACAATTTGTCTTGCTCAAATCTGAATTGCAGTTTTTAGTTTGAATCTCGAGATATCACTAGATTTAATTTACTCATTATAGACAATAGAATAATAAACTAATATTGTTTTAGAATGGTATTTTATTTATGTGTAAATTCAAGCATTTTTTTATCGCATTTCATTATATTTAACACAATGACTTTGAAATGACCTCAGTCATTTGGAAAAAAAAATAAATGTTCTATGATCATGAAATTGGCGCACACTGACATCTATTTCGCGTGATGTAATTAATAAGTATCTTAAAAAATGAAGACGCAGTGTGACCAACACAAGAAATGCTTTATAAAGTTTACGACTTTTGTAATCGCACAATATCAAAATGACCTCAAATACACACGTAGATCTAATAAGTCTAACTGAACAGAATGGACAGAATAGAATCAAGTCTGTTTCGAAACCGAAACTAATTCGAAAATTAGGTTCCGGCAAGTGGTTAGAATTAGATGAAATCGAATACACGGATCCTGTTAGCAATATTGCGCGACGGTGGGAAGTTTGTCGAAGGAAGAAAAATAAGGTTAGTCATCAAAAAGAGCCGGCTAAAGAAGTAAGAGAAATCATTGATGGTTGGTTTAATTCTTCTATATATTTTTCGTATATCGGTCATTTGTCTTGGATCTATATTGAATTTACTGTGCTAAAAAGCGGTAGATATACACGCGACAATAATTCAACAAACCCAGCCTATCGATCCACAAATAATTCTGGTAATTCAGTATCGACCGGCAATTGGTAAATACTGTGTCGAATTTCCGTCAGGTAAGAAATACTATATGTATGTGTAAATAATAGATTCAAGAGGGATTAATTTAAAAATCTTTAAATAAATAACAGGCTTAATTGATCATCCAGATGAAACACCGGAACACGCGGCAATTCGAGAATTAAAGGAAGAAACGGGTTACACTGGAACAGTGAAAAGTGTTTCCCCGCCGATTTGCTATGAAGCGGGATTAACTGACTCCAGCACGAGGATGGTTTGTATGGAGGTGAGTATATTTACCAGTAATGTTATAAAACTGAATTATTTTTAAAACTTATTTTAATCATAAAATATTAAAGATTGACGCAAGTCTACCCGAAAACATTATTCCCAAACAACAACTTGAGGAAGACGAGTGGAGTGTGACAGTATTAAAAGTGTCTATAAAGAATCTTTATTCAACATTACAAGGTGCTTAGTTACTTGCTTTGGATTATTTTTAAGTGAATTTTCAACGTTTTTTTAATTTTATCTCTAAATTTCTCTTATTAGAACTTGAAAAAACTTTGGCAATCGATAGTAGACTCTATGCATATGCGTTAGGAATACACATGACTCAAACATTATTGTGTTAGTAACTTAAGAAATTAATGAATATCGGAAATCAATGTCACCATGTCAAACATGCACTTAATTATTACAATAGTGATAAAGCTCACCGATGGTGATTGTCACCTGGTGAGCCAACATTATTTCCAACACCAAGTCATACCAAATTTTAATTTAAGCATCGGAGATAAACCTTATTAAAAATGTTCAGTGCACACATTTTTGCACAACTTTCGAGTTAAGATTTAAGACACTGCATAGATATAGTTAATATGCATAGAAATTCCTTGTTTTTAGAAATTCCTTTGATTTTCAAAGTTCTATTAAAAAAAACTTTATTTGTGCAGCATGCAGATTTATATTACTTGATAGCAATATAAAGAAACATTTGATAATCAAAAAGAAAGCAACATGATGATTGTTAACTATGACAATGAAGTATATGCTGTGTAAAATTAAAACTTTAGCCAAGTGTTTGCCAAGATAATTTTATTTATGCCAATTTTAGTAATGATATTGGACAGATAAATTAAATGTTTGATACACAATATTAAAATAAAACTGCATACATATTATGCCGGATTTGCTAATGAATGGTACGCCCCGAGAACACGGGAAATCAATCATTATCCCACGTGGCATTTAAATTCAACCTTCCATTTTGGGTAAAATCTATTACTGAATAAGGCACAGCCTATATCGATATTTTTATATGTAATATATGCATGTTGGAAATGAGCACGGCCCAAGCGGAGATCAAACACACCTAATCAACAACCTCGATCAACCTTCTGTCCGTATTTACATTTCCCCTGCCCATTCAAATCTTTTGCATATACTAATTTACTCTATCAATTAGATATATATGTGATATAATAATGTCTGTACAAATTAAAGACAACATGAGAAGATAGGAAGAGGGGGATGGATGTAAAGATCATAATAACAAATAATATATATAAAAAGAAAATTTTTGAATCTATCCAATCGAAAATTGGAAAAATTCACAATAAAATACATCTAGTACAAATAACAATGAAGCGATAAAATGGGGGAAGTTATAATAAGAATAATAAATCACAAATTAAATATATATTTTTAATCATCAATTTTTGTTCGTCAAACTAATAATTGTCCAATAAAAGATTTTGCTTTTAAGTACGTACATCACCTCTTCCTGCTTTCGTTTTTTACACATCCAGCTTCCCAGTTTATAATAAATATATGAATATATAAATAAATTAATAAGAATTCCAAAATTACCATTATAAATGGTATAATTATGAATTCGTCAAAGAATCAGAGTCTGATAAAACGATAATTATTATATAAATCCATCTGGTCTTGGCTCAGTCTCGTCTTGGAACAACTGTTCAGTATTTAAGATTATGTATTCGATAGCTGCATTTTTATGATTCATATCGAGAATTTCGGAGTTTGCATCTGGTCCTCGTAATAATGTAGGCCCAAAGACTACAGCGAGATTTTTAGCCGTCATGAGATTTTCGGATGCATTCTCTCTTATCCTGTATAATGGAAAAATTGAGGTGGACTGCAAATTAAAAATAATTATTAAATTAACAAGCATCTACATACCTTTGTAAATGATGCATCAAAAATTTTAAAGTGGCATAATTTTCTTTCGGTAATTGTGATATTAGTGTACGAAACTTTTCTAGTTTTTCCTCTTGGTCCTTAATAGCTATTAATCATGATAAAATTAATTAGCCAGTCATATATTAAGCAATTACATTTTTACCAAGCTTATTATTATTCCACTTACACAAAGCCTCCAAAAATTTTGGGTACAAGTCAAAAGTGAAAAGAGGATTGGGTAGTTGACGGAAATATTGCTTCAAAACACTCGTCACCGCACCAATATCGTTGAATTCATTTGGGTCATCGAGATTTATCTCATCTCCTTGTTCAAAAGCCGCGACGATAGCACGCATTTGAGAAAAACCACCCGTTTTACGGTATATACCCTCAAAATCCATGCCTTTTATTTAATTAGGAAAAAGCTTAAAAAAATTTGCATTGGGAATATTGAGATTAATAAATAAGATTGAGAATCGTTACCTCTCGCTTCAACTGCCTTTACACATTTTTGAACTACATATGGAATTTCTCCTTTTTCTAATTCCAATTGTTTTGATAAATCGTTTCCAAAAATCAAAGTTGCATTCGTATTAATAATGTGTTCTGATTCCGTGTCCGCATATGCACCTTGTACACCCGAGCAACTGCCAAAAATCAGAGCAGAGCATTTTGTGTGACTACTCATTCCGCATGCTAAAAATATTTACGAATGTTTAATATTAAAGATTAAGTCATCAAATTCAACTTAAAAGAAATTTCCTTTACCAATGCAACGAGTGCCAGATTCAGTGAGACCCCACATTTTTTCTTGACAATGTTCACATTTGATTGGTCGCAAGAAGGAAGTCTGCTGCCAGTTATGAACACGATGGCCAGGAGAGTCATTTGAAACTTTTTTTTGTTCTTGATTCAATGCAATCAAATTAGCCATTTTTTCCATTTTTTTGCTAGTAGAAGATTCTGATCGACCCTCTGATCGAATTTCTGATCGAGTATCGAATTTATTCTCTGATGAGGATGTATCCGATGCAACGGTTGCACCAGCTGAAAGGAGTTTATTGAAAGGATTATTCTTCTTCCATTTGAATTTTTTGGGTGTCTCCCCACGACTGATACTATTGCGATGGACGAATTTCGGCGTTGATATTTGATTGTTGACATCTAGATTTTCTATGCTATAGATTGAACCTCCAGGTGAATGACCTGGACTAGCCCAATGAGCAACGTTGTTAGTTTCATTGGTTCCCAGAGCTTTGTTCCCACGGAAGAAATTGAAACTATTATTGTGATGCCCCTTAGATTTAGAATGAGTATCAATTTGTTTTGTTAATTCATTGTTTAACTCTGCCAACTCCAAATTCTTTGCATTAAGAATTTGCACCTCTTCGACACATTGATTTCGAGTATTTCGAAGCTGTTCTGTTTCTTGTTTTAAGGAATCACGTTCTGATTGTAGGGCAATGATTTCAGCAAGATAATTTTGTTTGACCTGATCAAGGTGAGTTGATATATGTCTTGCAAGTGAAACGGGAAGATCTTTAGTCGATTCTGTTGTGGAAGAAAAAGAACTACAAATAAAAAATTATATTAGAAATCTGAAAATAAAAAGTTACTTTAATTTCATGTAAGTAAATTTACCCTGCAAGTCCCGCTTGCTTCTCTTTTGCCAAACCTTCGATCTCTTTGATTATTAATTCCTTTTGCACATCTAGTTCCTTGAGACTGGTCTTCATTTCATCCAATTCTTTTTTGACAATCTGCGAATCACGAATCATTTTCTCCATTTTCTCCTTTTCTTTATTTAAATTTGAAATTTGTTGAGATTGTAATGCGAGTTGAGCGCGTAATTTATTAATGCTTTCCTCGGCTTCTTTTCTCAGTGCAACTTCTCTGTTATATTCTTCATTATACTCATCAAAAGCAAGTTGACTAGCCCTCTAAAAATAGAACTCTTTCTGTTAGAGTGATTGATCGCAATTATTGATTTCTTGTTTTTAATTACCTTTATTTTTCGAAGCTTGCTCTCTGCACTTGCAAGATTCTTTTGCGTATCTAATAATTCCTGCTTCAATTCTCCTAAATCGGCGCTATCTGACTCGATTTTAACAGTTGGTATGTCTCTACCCGAAGAACCTATTGAAGAATCACTGTTCTTTCTTTCAAACTCATGTAATATTATAGAAGTAAAACTCGATGTTTCATCACCAAAACGCTTGTTCTCATCTCTTCCCTCAATTCCATCTGATATTTTTTTCGCTTCATCAAAACTAAACACTCTTGATCGACGATTTTTATTTCTATTTGAAGGAGCTCTGTCAAGTTTTACATTTGCTAATAATTTTGATAATTCTTCATCATCACTACCATCAAAAGATAGAGGCGGAAGTAGAGGTGGACCAGTCTCAAGATTAAGAGTCGATCCTTCCAGTGCATTATTTGTGCTCGAAGGAGGAACACGAGGGCTGGTAGGTGACGTAGAAGATGGTGTATTAGGAGAAGCAGAACGTGGTGAGGAAGGAGAAGGGGAACGTGTTCGAGGACTAGATTCTGTAGGACTTGTTTGAGCTGGAGTTGCTTCACTTGAACGAGCCCTCTTTTGAGATTGTTCAAATATTGTATGACTTTCGGTAATATTTGGTAAACTATTTTGAGGCGCATGATTTATGAAATTAGGAGGCCTGTTTTTTTTGTGCGAAATTTTTCCTTCTCTTTTGCTTTCTGAATTTTTCAAGATAATATCTGAAATCTCATTTGATTGACTAGAAACAGAAAAAGATCGATCGGAAATATCAAAAGAAGGATCACTACGAGAACTCGTAATTGATGAATTCCTCGAATGAGTATCAATCAATTCATCACGATGCCGAGAAGGCAACATTATTCTTGATAAATTGTCCAATGATTCGTTTCTTTTGGAGAAAAGTCCAGCTTTTTTCGACGATTCAAGTGACTCGCTACGAGATTTAATGTTAATACTTTTATCGGATATTGGCTTCGAGGTAAATTGTTCAAATGCTTTAGCAGTCGGTGTAGACACTTTATTTTTAAATACGTCGCCTATTGAGTTCCCTTCAAATATACGCGATTGACGACGACTTCTTCCAGGATTAGGAGGAAGTGTGTGTGCTTTTGGAATATTCTCAGCAGAAGTCCTTGGGGCTATTTTTGATGGATTGGTAGGTCTTTCAAAAGACCTTTTTGCATTTATGCTACGATTAGGTAATTGAAGATTATTATGCTATAAATATTTGAGAAATATGTTAGAAAATATCTCTCTTCAATTATATCTAAACAAATCTTTTCTTACTTTTTGTTGTTCTTTGGGTAATGATGGGAGGGATTTTTCAAATGATGTTTGCGGTATATGTAGATTACTTTCTTTTTCTTTTTCTTTGGCCCGTTTAATTTTAGACACTCGATCATTATGACATGTCATACAATATATTCCCTATATTTAGTAAAAAAAAGGTTAATTCTTTTTTTTTACTTTAATGCAATTCAGATCGATAATTTTCTAAAAAAAAATGTATACCTGACTTGCTTTAGCAAAAATGAGGTCATCAATTTTTTTTCTACATTGTCGACAACGAAAACAATCAATATGAAACGACTCGTCCCCTTAAATTATAAATGATATATTTTTAGTTAATGTTTTTCAATTGTATATACCATAGGAATTCTTTCTCACTTACCAGTCATAATTGCCTCATCCAAAATTGGCTTTTTACAAACATGACAATCATACGAACAATTTTCGCATATGGGATTTCCATCTGATAATAATAGTAAGTTGGAGTCATGTTCGACCAAATTACGACACTTGGCGCAACAAAAACTGATTAGAGTTAAATTCAACGAAATAATACGATCATGTTGGAATAAAAAATCGTTAGTTATAATAATTGCATGCAATAAAAAATTAATGGATAAAGATCAGCTCGCGGACTGACAATAGATAACCAAATCAAAGAACAGCGATTTGTAATTACCATTGAACGTGCCATATACCTTCACCGAAGGCTACCACATTTCCCTCTTCAATGATTAAGCCACAACCCATACAACAAGGGTCAACTGTCTCCTCATCTTCGAAATTCATACTGCTTTCGGCCATTAGGCGTTATATTTATAGATGAGTAAAGATGAGAATAGTAATGTTAAACGGTTTATCCGGTTCGGTTCAATATCTGAACTTCTAAGTTCAAGTTATAAGCTGAACCAAACTCTGAAGTCCGAACTGCAGTTTATTTGAATCGTTCTGAACCGTTCCATTGAACTGCCGGTCCTATATTTGTACCACATGATATTTGAACAGTGGTATCATAGCCATTTACGATCCACGTGAAACGTAAGGGTCGATATACATTATCAATAGTTATATTATATTTGAGTCACTATACTTTTTTTAGTATGATAATTATAAATGGATTTTTAATATACGTTGGTCCAAAGTAAAAATTGAATTTTTCTTTATATTAAAGTATATAATTTTATTAATTTTTGCTTTTATACTAAATAAAGTTTTAATAGAACTAAGATTATAAACTTAATATAAAAAGAAAATTAATAAAATTGATTTTCTAATTTCATGATTCAACTCTAAATTTTCAAAAATAATATTATTAAATATAGTATTAGAAAATTCAAGAACAATAAAAAGAAAAAAATTGATTGGCCAAAAACTTTTTATAATTTATATTTAATTATATTTATTTTAACAAATATTTGAAAAATTAAAAATTAATTATTAAAATAAAATAGCTAGGAATTATTTTATAATATATTGTTTAAAAGAAAATTTCTTTTTTTTTAATAAAATTTCAGATTATAATTATAAGAGTTATTATAATTAAAAAATATATTCTTTATTTTTTCAAATTTCTTGTTAATTATAAACTTGATATTTATTTATTATTTTTTTAAATAATTTATTTTTATAAAAATTATTATTATTTAATTCTTATATATATAATATTAATATAATTAAGTTATTAATAAAAATAAAATTTTTTTTATTTAAAGTTTATAAATTTATTAAAAAAATAATTTTTAAAATAAGTTTATTTTAACATATATTTTTAAGATTTTTCTGAAAGAATTATTTTATTATATAATTATTACAGAAATTTTTTTAATTAAAAATAAAATTTATTAAAAATTTTTACTTATAATTAAACAAATTCTTTCAGAAAAAATCTAAAAAATATATATTAAATTAAAATTATATTTTAATTTGAAAATAAAAAATTTAATATAAAGAGAAAATTTTAATTTTATTTTATAATTTATTAATTATTATATATTTATAAATAAAGTAAATTCTGAAATTTTTTAAAATAATATAAAATAATTATTAATATAAATTATTTTAATATTATTATAATATAAATTTTATTATAATTATTTTAATATTTTAATATTTATTAATTAATTATTATATTTATTTAATTATATTTTATTATTTAATTATATTTATATAAAATTATTAATAATATTTTAGATTATATAAATTAATAATTTATATTTATTCTTAATTATATTATTTATTATAAATTAATTGAAAGATATTAAAAAAGTAAAAAAATTATATTAGCTAAAATAATTTTATAATATTATTAAAATATATTAATTAAAATAATTAAAATATAATAATTAAATTAGAATAATGAAAATATAGTAATGATCAAAAGTAATAACTCAGAGACTAAATTTATTAATAAAATATAATAAAAATTGAAATTTTCTTTCTATATTAAAATTTATAATTTTATTAAAAAATAATTTTTATTTTTATATTAAAATAAAGTTTATTAGTTATAATTTAATATATAATTTTTTAGATTTTTTCTAAAAGAGTTATTTTAATTATAAAGTTAATACAAAAACTTTTACTAATTAAAAAGAAATTTAATTAATAAAAATTTTTGTACTAATTTTATAATTAGAGTAACTTTTTCAAAAAAATCTAAAAAAATATATGTTAAACTATAATTAATAAACTTTATTTTAATATAAAAATAAAAATTATTTCTTAATAAAATTATAAATTTTAATATAAAGAAAAAATTTTAATTTTTATTATATTTTATTAATAAATTTAATCTTTAAATTATTATTTTTAATTATTACTATATATAAAATAATATATGCTATTACAAAAAAATTATATATTAATATAAAAATTAAAAATTAATAATTACTTTTAATAAAAATTATTCAAATTTTAATTAATCTTTATAATTTTTTTATATTAAATAAAAAATAGTCTAAATTAATTTTTTATACTATTTTAATTATTTTATTATACTTTAATTTAATAATAAATAAAGTATTATTTTACTAAAAAAACTAAAATAAATTTTTTTTTAAAAAAAAAGATATAGTACTGAAATTTTATATTCAATAATTACATAATTTTATTTCAATTTTCAAAAATTTTGATCTAAAATTTAAATTGAATAAAAAAGTTGATAAATAATATTTTACAAAAAAATCACATGACTTTATATTTAATTATTGTTATATCAATTAATGAAATTTAAATATATAATAACATAAAAAATACATATATAATTCAATTTTTATCTTTTATTTTCACTTTCTTTTCCTATTCTCATTCTTTATTATTCTTTCAATTATTTCAGGCAAGTAATAATATAATTTAAATTTATTAATAGCCTACTTGACAATTCTACTCTCTAATTTTTTATTATATATATTTATATATTTCTATGACTTATATATAAATTTGTAAATAATTATTACTGAAATCATGAAGAGAGCTTCTGGAATTTATTTTAATAAGTTTGTATAATTATAATTATATAACTTTCTGATCTTTCACTTCAAAAAATTCTAATATTACTCTATAAAGTGATACTTACAGTGAAACTTTAGATATCATTCAAAAATATATCCTACTTTAATAATTATCTTTTCTAATATTGATTATTATTCACAAAAAATCAGACTGTTATAATATTATTTATTATATATAATAATCTATTTGTTTAAAATTATTATCATATTTTTCAGAGTACTATTTATATACTAAACAAACTTCTTGCTCTGGCCAAAAATTACATTCTTTAAGTACTTATTTTATATCTTTTGATTGATCTTTTAATATCATTACTGGATAATCATCTGAAAATATCATTAATTATATATAACTTTCTTCATATTTATTAATATACTAGTTATTATATATCTTAGGCTATATACTATCAGAACTCAAGTTTATTCTTGTCATAATTAATATATTTTTACTCATAGTATTATGATTAATTGATTAATCAAAACAAAAAATACTAATATATTTAGAATATAATATTTTAAATATTAGAATTATCTTATATATAATGTTACTATAGTAACATAAATTTCTTTAATTTCATAATTTTTTGAACTTGAAAAATGTGACTAATCAATTGATCTTTGGATAACATATAATTTTGAATAATATAATTGGTATATCAGTTATGGATTCAATCATAATTCAATAATATTTTTGCAATATTCTTGTAATATTTTTGCAACATTTTAAAATTATCAATGAATAATTAGCTCTGAAATCAACAACAGTTTACAAATAGTTCAATAATAATTCAGAAATATTTTAAAAATGGTTTATTAATGAATTTTATTTATTTTTATCTTTTATCTTTTCTTTTTGGAATATATATCTTATCTTTTCATTTTATTTTGTCATTTATATTATC
>CAJVPS010000788.1:0-19796 GCA_910591765.1 Ambispora leptoticha | reverse complement strand
ATCTAGAAGTATTTAATACATAATGATTATCTGTATATTCAGAGTGAAAATGATCTTCTTAAAAATGTAATACAAAGCTAATCTGTTATACAGATAATATAAAATAAAGATCTAAACTAAAAGAGATCTAAAGGAAGATAACTCAATTAAAATTATTACAAATTGTCAGTAATTTTTTATTATAGTTAATCTAATATTTCCTCAAGTATCTGTAATCATTTTAACTACTTCTTTAATATTTATATTTCTTATTACTTTTCTATTATTTAAGTTTTTAATCTATTTGAATACCAAAATTGCTTAATAATTTACTTTAAAATTCTAAATAATTCTGATATCATATAGTTAAATATGAGATGTCATATTTGATAAGAGGAATTCTACTTGTAAATTTTTAAGACTAATAGAAGAACTATCTATATGAGTAGGATAATTATCAATTAATAAAAGTGATCTCTTAATCAATTGATTATTTAACTATCTTAACTATTTATTTCACTTTTCTATTGTCATCCACATCTTCAAATTACTAGTATATCAGACTGGTAATATCTGCATATTAATTTTTTTAAAGCAATAAGGATTTTGATATTTTCTAATAACAAGTGATTTAAATTTTTTTAATTCTGTAGTATTACAACAAAATAAAACAATAACTTATTCTTTATTTTTCTTGATATCTTTTGCTTTATTATTTTTTATTATAAGCATTTTGTTGGGATCTAAGCAAAAAAAATAAGTCTATTTTATCTGTATTGTAAATATTAAATAGAGCTATTAACTCTTGTAACTTTTTTCTTTCACTTTTAATATGCTCAAAAATTACTAATCCACTTTTACCTATAATAATTTTACTGCTAATATTATACTATTTTTGGAATTTTTCTAATTATTTCTTTAATACTTTAAATTAGATAATTATAAAACTCAACAACTTTTATTCTTAATATATCCTGGAATACAGAAATATTCTAATTATATAAGCTTTGAAATCACTTATAAAGTGCTTCTTCAAAAGAGAAAAATCATATTTCTTGGATATAAGTTTTTCTTAGATCTGAATAATTTATATTTGCATATAATTGTAAAAAATATTCCTTTTTTCAAAGAATATTATTAATAATAGAATAATTTACATTAAATTCATTAGCCAATTTTTCATTGCTTAACTTGATATTAGCTTCTTTTCTTTTAATAATATCAATTTTATTCTTAAGTAATAAATTTCTTCTTTGCTTTTTTTATCTGTTCAGATTAATTTGATTTACAGAGCTAGCCATACTAAGAACATAAGAATTTAATTTAAAAAAAACTAATAATAGTATTAGAAGTAATATAGTATTATTTTAATAATCAATTTAATTAGATGATATTTGAATTTCATAAAGATTGAATGAAAATACTTTCTTATATAGTTGAAATCTTTGATAGCTTGTTATTATTATGATTTTTGTTAATAAGGTAATCTTTTGAACTAAGTTTAAATGTTAAGTAATATATTAAAAAGAATCTACTTAATAGAGTAATTATTTCTCAATAACTTATTACCTAAATTAGTCATTCTAATATGAGTATTTAAGGAAATTTTTGCATAAAATAGGATTAAACTTATATATTAACTAATAAATTTAAAGATCAAAGTGATATATTAAGAAGACTTGACTATATATAGAAATACAGTAACTTATGGAAGAAATGAAATAAGAGAAAAAAATTGGCAAAATATAAATATCTTATTATTGAAGAATTATACAAGATCAAAGATAAGTATATTTTATTCATTAAAATACTATTCATCAATCAATACAAATTTTATTTTTATCTATTATTTTTATTTTTTTTTAGCATTTCACATAATATAACTGAATTAAGAGGAAGAAATTTGCAGGTTACTTGCTAATTAAGTAAGTCAATAGTTTCTAATTTTTTTAATATTACAATGCTAATTAATCTAGTTTACTATTTAATAGAATTATCTCTTGCTACTATAATATTATTTATTCTTTTTGAAATTAAATCAACTAATTTTGTATAAAAATCAATATCAATACTTTTCTACATGACTTGTAGCTTTTTCTATAAGTTTTCTTTTGATAAAAGTGAGTCAAAAAGATGTCACAAATGCCTATTGACTTTATTTTACAAGTATTTAATAGGATTCAAGTCAGAAAACTGTGATAACTAGTCAAGTAAGTTGATCTTATTATTGATAAATTATTGCTTTACTTTTTTGAAGATATATTTGGAGTTGTTATCTTGCTAAAAGATAAAATTTATATTCTCCAATATCATTTTTCAGACTATATTTAATAAGCTAGTATTTAAAATATTAACATAGATATTAGTTATTATTTTTCTATCAATTTTTTTGAGTTTATCAACTCTATTAGTAATAAAGCAATTTCAAATTATAATTGAATTCTTATCAAATTTTATTATTAGTGTGACATAGTAATTTTTTAAAAATTTATCAGACTTCTTTCAATAGTACTTTCTCCAATCTGACCTAAATAGTTAGAACTTGCTTTTATCAGACCAAATTATTTGCTTCCAATTATTAGATATCCAATTTCTATATTTTTTTGCCTAATTTAATCTTTTTTTTTGGTAAGTTTTACTAAGTAAAGACTTTTTTTGTCTTATTCTTGTAAATAAGTCATTTTTTTGAAATATTCTTCATATACTCTCTATCAATAAATTAATATTCTGCTCATTTTTAAGCTCATGTTGGATCTGAATAATGGTAAAACATTTTTTAGATTATATTAGTCATATTATATTTCACTCATAATATAATGAAAGAATTAGTGTATGACCAGATCTTGAATCATTATCAAAGCTTCCAGTTTCATTTTTCTTTTTGTAAATTCAGTAAACTGAAGCCACATCTACCTGCTTTAATATAGTGATTTCTTGAAATAAATACCTTCTTGTTAAAGAGCATAAATATAAATATATTTTTCATGAAAAATTTGAGATATTAAAAATTAAAATTTTATTTTGGCTATTATTAGAAATATCATTTAGATTTCTATCTATTACCAAAATAAAAAAAGTTACTTTTATACTTATTTTTATGAGCCTGAATTTCTTCTTCTAATTTAGTTATATTATGTGAAATGCTAAAAAAATAAAAAAAACTATTGTGTAAAATAGAAATAATAAATAAAAATAAAAATTATATTAATTGATGAGTAGTATTTTAATAAATAAAATACATCTATCTTTAACTTTGTATAATTCTTCAATATCATATCTTGCCAATTTTTTTTCTGTATTCTATTTCTTTTATAAGTCACTGTAATATGATATTTTATATAATATGAATAATATATATAGTAAGATTGGGATATAAATAAGTCATGATCATATTGGATTTTCATATAATATGAAAAATTGGAATATTAGAATATTAGAATATTGGGAATAGGAATATAACTGAGTAAGATATAACTGAGAGAAATTTAAACTAGAAGAAATTTATCTAGCATTAAAGATAGGTTATATTTGAGGATGAGATATAATAAGAAAGGGATACAAATGAGAAATAACTATATTTAGAAAAGTTCTATTAGTTAAGATCTGAATTTATTTTCTGATCTTGGATTTGATTCTTTTCTATAAGTTTAAATCTTATATTCTTCTAAATATTTATTCTCAGAGTCTACTTTATAAAGTAAATTAATAAATTTATCTATATATTCTTCTATATTACCAGTTTATTACAAGATTTCAATTTTATCTTGTCATTAATCAATTCTTTCTTATATATAAAAGTGTATAACAAACTAATAACTGAAACTATATAGTTGGTCTTGATTATTATTTCAAGTAATTAATCTGATAACATTATCTTTTTCTTTTTTATTATATTATAAGATAGCAGTATTTTCTAGATATTCTTTAACTAGTTATACTTTTTAACATTGATAAAATTATTAGCTTGTGTAATAATATTAAAGTCTTTTAGCTATTTAGTTAGATCTTGATCATTTTCTTGATATTTTTGATAGAAATGATAATCTTTTCCATAAACCAGATATTCTGATTAGTTATTTAGTTAGCAAGTACTCCAAGAACTTGAATTAGATTATTTAAGTTATTTGATTAAGCTATTTAATTATCTTCTTCTTCTTCTAATTGATTATTATCTTCTGAGTCAGTTTGAGTATTTTTCTCTGAACTAAAATAATTATTATCTTTTTCTGATTCTAAAGTTAATATAAGTTGTATAGAGGAAATAGAAATATCTTTTAAGTTTTTAGTTTCAGAATAATAATCATTAATATTATTATTATTAGATAATATCCTTATTGATATTTGTAAAGTAAAATTTTAATAAATAAATCTTTGATAAAAGTGTTCAATTAAGTTAAATTATTCTTCTTGGATATTAATATGATAAAAAATAAAAGTATTAATTAATTATATTATTCTTTATCTAAGATGAGTAGTATATATTTCACTTAGATCAAGTTAAATTAATTTGTGAAATAACAAATAAGTAATTTGATTTGCTGATATTATTTTAATACTTTCTGTAAATAAATAAAATATTCAAAATTATAAAGAAAAATCTGATTAAAGGAGATGATAATAAGAGAAAAAATATTGTGAAGATATTCTAACAGGATAATTTTGATGTGTCTCAAAATAATAATTAATTAGTAATCTAATAAAGAAATAATAATTGATTATAAAAATTCAAGACTCAAAATATTTATCAATTATGAATGATAAAAGAAAAAAATATAAAAAAGAAATATAAAAAGAATATAAAAAGTATATGAATATAATAAGAGGTATGAAAGAAATTTTTCTTCATAGTAAGGATATCAAAAATATATTATAATAAATTGGTAAATAAGTTTTCACTTGAATTTATCTTAATAATATAGGGTTGAGAGAGACTGAAATAATTAAAGAATAAAGAAAGAGAAATTAGACTATAACTTTTAATAATGATAAAGATTTCTAAGATCTGTGCCAATATCTATGAGTATTATCTTAAAAAGAGTAAAGTAAATAATAAAAGAAAGAAATAAATTAAAGAATTATAAAAATTGACTAAGTAAAGCTACTAGTAATTAATATAATTCAAGATTTAAAATAATTAAATAATAAAATTACTATTAATTAAAGAAGATTATAACTAAAAAAAGATAAAAACTAAAATAATAAACTAAATAACTAAATAAAAATAAAAAAATATGACTTATTTATAGTAAAGATCTTTTACTTTTAAAATAATATCAAAAATCAAAAATCAATATAATGTTATAATTTAAAATCAAACTCAACTTTGTATAGTCAAAGAAAAAAAACTGAGTAAAAGAAAGAATACTATTATAATTAGAAAAGAAATCTTGTAAAAAAATTATTATTATTATGATAATAAGCTTTTTAATTATATTTTCCAAATAATTCAATTTAAAAATATTTATTTCAAGCTAGAAGAGCAGATTCTTTTATATATTTTTCAAATAAAAAAATTATTATAGTATTACTATTTAATACTATCTAATATATATATTATAATTAAAGTATTATAATATAAATAATTAGAAATATATATATTGAAATATATTGAAAGATATTAAAGAATATTGAAGAATATCAAAGTATGTGAAAGAATATTAAAAGATATGAAAAGATATTAAAAGATATGAAAAGATATAAAAGGATATGAGAAAATGTCAAAGAATATTAAAGAATATGAAAAGATATTTATGATCAATATTTCAAGTATAACTATTCTACCAAAATTAAAAATAATCTTTCACTATACTATTTTATTATATATATAAATATCATATTATAAGTAATAATAAAAATATAGATCTTAAATATAAATAAAATATAATATTTAAAAATAGAAATATAATAATAAATATAGTAATATATAATATGAAAATACAGATATTTATAAAATAAATAATAATTATAAGAAAATATGATTTTGCATAATTAAGAAAAGATTAAGAAATTAAGAAATTTTATATCACTATAGAAATAATAATATTATTATTATCTGATATATTAAATTATTTATTATTCTTATCATTCTGATATTTACTTTCATTATTATTCTGATATTTATTTTTATCACTTTTATTATTAACATAATATTAATTGATACTTATTTCATTATTAATACTTTTTTTGGCAATTTTTTTAATTATCTGAAGGAGTTTGTAATTTATAATTACTATAAATATAAACTAATTTAAAAATATACTTACTACTTAACTGATTTCTTTTTTTATTATGAAATATTTGCAAAAGCTAATCAGTTACATATATAATAATTGAATTATTAAGATATATTATGTTAATTATATTATTCAGATACTTCTTGTACAATATTCACAATCTATTAAGTAATTAGATCAATATTATCAATATATTTTTATGCTAATATATTATTAAAAAGATTTAATTTTGTTTGTATTATATAAATTAATTTTCAAATGAATTGGCAATAAGTGAATTTGTATTAGTAATTTCTGGATTTTCAAAGCTCATATCAAAAAATAATTATTTAACTTTAATTGAGATATTTAAATATATATACAGATATAACTTACTAAATTATTGCATTAATATTTGGATTTGTATAATATTTATATTCTGCATATTATTGTTAAAATCTAGTAATATGATTAATTTGATTAAATATTTTCATATAGAACTTTAATAATAAAGATGTAGATATTTATAATTATTATTATATATATATTTTGTATTAATATAAATATATTTGTTTATTATTATTTATTGAGTACAAATATCTTAATTGATAATAATTTATAAACTTAACTATATGTATAATTATATATAAGTATTTATGATATCAATTAGTAACTATATATATAATGCACATATATATATATGCATATATGTATGCATAATATATATAGGTATATTTCTATTCCTATACCTTCAAAGCTTATATACAAGCGGCTTTTATCTCTTTTGTAACTAACATAAATCAATACTGAAAGAATATTACTTTAAATAAATTATATTGAGTTTTATTACTTGTTTGTTGGTATTGAATAAGCCCAGCTATTGAATTTGCTTAGTTTCTTGCTTTTGATTATTAATTTATTTATTATGTCAATAAGTCTAAACTTTTGTTACTGTGTAATTATTAATAGTGAGTGAAAACTATATATATTTACTTATTTCATGTCCCTTTTTAACCAATTATTATTATAATTCATAAAAGCTACTAAAGAAAGCCTTTAGAACTCTTATCTCTTGCACAAGAGACAAATATAATCATATAAGAACTTTTTTGATGGTGAGGCTGCCATGAAAACAAACTTTATTTTACGAAATCATAAATCACTGCTGATCAAAAATCTTGCACTTTCTTTATCAAAGTACCTACTTGATTGTAAATTGTCTGCAAGAGAATTTTTCAAAAAAACATCAAGTAAAATCAGTCTATTCTTCCTCTTGATTGTGTTGCATTCTATCTTCTCCAGATCCAATATTTTTAGAAGGTATAGAAAAATAGTGGTGATTATAAAATATCTCATCATGTTTTAATTAATATAAAAATTTTATTATTTAAACTTTTATAAACAAATGATTTATTTTTTTACAATTAAATATTTTATATATTCATCATATTTTTCTATAATGATAACAAGTTCGCATCATAATTATGCAAATTACATGCACCTCGATATAATCGGTCCATAGTGAAAACATTTTAATATCAAGAATTTATCATGTGAATTTATTATGAACTGTTTTTAGCTTGACTTTCACTTTCTTGTACCGAATTTTTAATTATTCTTTCTTGTATCAAGATACTTGTTCATTTAAATTACACATACAGTCTCTAACAAAAAACCTTTTCGAAAAAAATTATTATAACTAAAAATAACCAAATTTTATACATAAGGATAAGTTAAAATAATATATTTTCATTACGTTCAATAATAAGTTCCCAACGTCATTTGATTAAAATGATATCTGGCAAACTCTCCACTCCCCCTCTAATTCGTTAAGATTTTTAGGCATTCGTCACTTTAAATTTCCTTTAATAATTCCCTAAAGATTTTCAATAGGATTTAAGTCAGGGCTGTTTGAAGGTCAGTTCATAACTTCTAAAACATTATCATTAAAATTTTTTTTAATAAGATAACTTGCATGCTTGGGTCGCCAATAGTTTTAATTACTTGCTAGAAGATATTTTTGAAGAATTTCAATATAAAATTCAGCATTCATAATTTATGATTCATTTATCAAAAGTAAATAAGCTTGTATTTATGTAATATTTTGGCATATACTGTAATGGATGAGATGAGTTGTGTATCTTTATATGAAATTTAATATTTCATAATAAGTTGGTTTTCAAAAATTGATTTGCTCTTATATAGACTTAATTAAAAGGTTGTTTAGATCATCTTCTAGTTATTATTGAATGCTTTTTGCACATTCGGCCTTTGGTTTAAGATCTGTAAGTATTGTGTTATTTTTGGAAGAAATATTTATATTTATAAGTTTTTAAATAGTAATATGGGATATCTCAAGATTTACTTGGTTTAATTTTTCAGTCAAGTTCTCGTTGAAATTTAATATATTTTTTTGAACATATCGTTCAAAAACTCTGAAAAATTGCTGGTAATTTTTGTGATCCTTCTATATGCTCAGTTTTTAATGTTGTCATAAATTATACTGGATGGAATGTTAGTTAGTATATGCAATTCTTTGGCATCATGAATTCCTTCATTAATAAACGAAACCTAATAGACGTGTGTAATTTTTTAGAATACTAAAAAATATATATGTAAATCAAAAAATTTTAATATACTCAAACAAGCTTATACATGAATTTATTATTTCAAGTTAACAACATTATACATTTAGTTTCTAATAACTACCATAGAATGGTAATCAAAAATTGACTTAATCTTAACAAATTTAGGAAAATATCGTTGAAAAAAGTACGAAGAGGTATTTGAGACAAATAAAAATTGTCAATTAGGAAAAACATCGTTGAAAAAAGTGCGAAGAGTTCTGGTGTTTGAGACAAATAAAAATTGTCAATTAAGAAAACTATCGTTGAAAAAAGTGCGAAGAGGTATTTGAGACAAATAAAAATTGTCAATTAGGAAAACTATCGTTGAAAAAAGTGCGAAGTTCTGGTGTTTGAGACAAATAAAAATTGTCAATTAAGGAAACTATCGTTGAAAAAAGTGCGAAGAGTTCTGGTGTTTGAGACAAATAAAAATTGTCAAATATGTGTTACTAACGAAATGCTGAAAATAAAAAATCGAAATACTAAAATTGCTAAAGTTAAGAATTGTTAAGATACTAAAAGTTGTTAAAATTGTTAGTATAAAAGATAAAGGAAAAAAAACGGAGCAATCTCAAACTAATCATTAGTCCGAGTTCTTAAGTATAAAGTAAATCATAGATAAGTTATAAAAAGATAAGTTTTGCATTACATCGATTACGATGTGCTTCCAACCTAAAAGATCAGAAACTTCCAATCTTTTTTCCCTATTTAAAGGAGATCAGAAAAAAATAGGCATATTAAAAATCAGAAAAAGAAAAAGATAGATATAGGGTAAAAATCTTATGTTGGTTTAAGTTATTTCTATCCTCAGCAGATTTAAAATACCACTCGAAAGCTTTTTTGAAATCTTGCTGCACGCCAACGCCATTTTGGTAACACAAACAGAGATTGCTTTGCCCCAAACTATTTCCACCCTCAGCAGATTTCAAATACCATTTGAAAGCATTTTTTTCATCTTTCTGCGTTCCAATGCCATTTTGATAACAAAAACCGAGGTTATTTTTTCCAAAACTATTTCCACCCTCAGCAGATTTCAAATACCACTCGAAAGCTTTTTTGAAATCTTGCTGCACTCCAATGCCATTTTGGTAACAAAAACCGAGATTATTTTGTCCCAAGCTATTTCCATTCTCAGCGGATTTCAAGTACCACTTGAAAGCATTTTTTTCATCATTTTGTGTTCCAATGCCATTTTGATAACAAAAACCGAGGTTATTTTTTCCAAAACTATTTCCACCCTCAGCAGATTTCAAATACCACTCGAAAGCTTTTTTGAAATCTTGCTGCACTCCAATGCCATTTTGGTAACAAAAACCGAGATTATTTTGTCCCAAGCTATTTCCATTCTCAGCGGATTTCAAGTACCACTTGAAAGCATTTTTTTCATCTTTCTGCGTTCCAATAACCTTTTGGTAACAAAAACCGAGATTATTTTGCCCCAAGCTATTTCCATTCTCGGCTGATTTCAAATACCAGTCAAACTGAGGACTTTCATAACAAACCCCTTTGAATGGCGTTTCACACGTAAAAATTTCTAGCGACATCATTCCGAATGGATAAATGTCAGTCTCTTGTGACATGATTCCGAATGGATAAACGTCAGCCTTTTGTGAATATATTCGGCTTCTAGATACTTCAGGTGCTATATAGGGCAAAACGCCACAGATGCCTTTAATATCTCTATCATTAGAAGATCTAATTTGACCTAAACCTAAATCACAAATGAACACAATATTTCCGCTATGAAGATTGCCGCGAATTAAGTGATTCTTATGAATATGCGAAGCAAAGCCCCATAATCTCTCTACATTAATAAAATGCGGAGTAAAACAAACGTCGTTCTCGCTGCTGGATTTAACGCACCCACCCTCTGCTGATTTTTCGTCATCTTTCTGCACTCCATACCGCTCAAAACATTGCTCCCAATTGTTTTTATGCATTTTAGCTAGAGCAGCACAAAGTGACTTTCGAAAATTAATAAGAGAAGCATTACATTCTCGCTTCTTAAGCGTTTTCACCTCTTCCAGCCTACGAAAATCAAGAGGACCACAACCTTTTACCGGTTTCACCTCTTCTGATATTTTAGAATAAACAGGAGAAGCACTATCCAGACAAAGAGTAAGAGAAGAAAGATAAAAAGTAGGAAGAATAGTGGAAGTGTTGTACCCGCTGCTGGAGTTAACATATCCATACTCTGCTGCCTTTTCGTCATCTTTCTGCACTCCATACCACTCGAAAGCTTTTTCGCTATCTTGCTGTACGCCAATGCTATTTCGATAACATTGCCCCAAATTGTTTTCAACCTTCGAACCATACGCTCTTAAAGTAATACGACGACGATAAGTAGGAGGATTAGTATTTGTCGCCATAATGATGTCTCTATGGCTATCGTGAAAGCTGACGCTGGGCCAGTAGTGAGATACACCTATGCTCGCAAGTTCATATTTGTCTATTATTGGTATATTGTTCTCGCGTAATCGTCTTCGCCCAATTGATACATGACATTGCTGGAGGTTTTGCTTGATATTCTCAAATATTTCTTTTTGTTCTTGAGATAATGATTTCCATTTTTCAGCGACAGATTTTGATAAATCAGAACTATCAATTTTGAAACCGAGTTGCTTGATTTTTTTTAATACATAGTAATGGAAAATTATCAAAGCTGTTGGTGGTTTCTCTTCTTCAATATTTGCAATGAAAAAATCTTCTGTTTGCTTTAACGTAGCATCTTCACTTTTTAAATCTAATATGTCCAATTCTTCAAGACGCTGAAAAATGACTTGGCTGAGAAAACAGGGTTTTCTCATTGTAAATAATATACAATATACAAAGATCAGTTGTTATCTTCATGTGTCACTTAATTGCTTTATGTGCATTTCCTTGTGTAATGCATCGGAATTGGCATACCGAATGCATTTTACATCTGCATTGTACATGTACACGTAATTAGGATGAATGCTCTTCTCTTTTAACATGTCTTCACATTTATGTAAAAGGTGTAAAAAATACTGTTACAATGCTCACATTAAATTTTGTACAAAATGTGATGTTTCTAATTGGACTAGTGGCATACCACTATTAGACAACTTATTACGAAAAGAACAGTTATCAACAGAAAGTCCAATTAATTTAACCTTATGGACTCCATATGAAAATTTTGTATCGATAGAGCGTATAAAGTCTAGTCACTTTTCTTATGTATCCAAAGCGAGATGGAGAGAAGGGCCTATAAAAATGTGGGATCGAGAAAAGCGCAGATTTGAACGAAAGCCGAATCAGATGGTTGTATTGAAACAGATAAAAAACAGGAACAATGATGATTTGACAATAGAAGAAGTAACAAATTTTAATTATACATCTATTTATACAGAAATAATACAAAAATACTAACTTACATAATATATCTAAAAGATTAAGGCGCATTTGCTATGCAAAAATTCTATGGTTATCTTCCTTTACGCCATTTCGCAAGAACCCCAAAGTAAAGAGATCGTTCTTGTTTTACAATATGCAGAATTGGGAGATTTGAAGACATTCCTTAAACCATCGAAGAAAGATCCAAGAAATCTTACCCATGAAGAAAAAAAGTTCAAGATAGAGAGATTATTGGATGTAGCTTCGGCACTTTTCGATATTCATGAGAATAACTTAATTCACGGAGATCTTCATAGCGGAAATATTGTATTCACAAAAAAAAATGCCCATATTTGTGATTTAGGTCAAATTAGATCTTCTAATGATGCAGAAATTAAAGACATCTATGGTGTTTTACGTTATGTAGCACCCGAAGTACTTCAAAGCAGAATATATTCACAAAAGGCTGACGTTTATGCATTTGGAATGATAATGTGGGAAATGTTTACGTGTGAAACTCCATTCAAAGGGATTCGTTCTGAACGTGTACCGTTTGATATATGTGACAATAAACGACCAGTAGTTCCACTTGGGATTCCAAAAAAAATTGAAGGTTTAATTAAGAGATGTTGGGATCCAGATCCAGAGAAACGACCTAATTCATTTGAACTTAGGGAGATTCTTTCTGAATTAGCGGATGATTCTACTGAAGAAGATGAAGAAACAAAAAACTGGCTTCAAAAATTTGATGACGAAGAAGTGATTCCAGAAAGTTCACAAGAGACAAAAAGTCACTCATTCAATTCCGAAGAAGTCACTTCAGATAGTCAACGATCTTCTTATGGCATTAGCGGTAATTTTTTTGAATTGCAAGATTTCTTTCATTTGTTTTTTTATCTCATAAAACAATTATCACAATATAGATATGGAAAGGGACGATGCAATTGACATTTCTCGAATTAGTATGTGTAAGTCTAATCTTTTTACTGTTAGTTTATTCTTTTAATAGAAAAATAACAATATTATTGATTTCTCTTTATTTTATATTAAGGCACGGAATCGTAAAGAATAAAAAATTCCAATTTGCCAACAAAAACATTTTTCGAAAAAACAATTAAATCATAAGAACGACAATTTTCGAATAAGCATTTAAATCAAAATGCGCGCGCGAATACATAAAGAATAAGATAAATGAATATATATTATCATAAGGATAAAAAATTACGACAACGCTAGCGAATGCGAATTAAGAAAATGACAAATACTGGCGACAGTGCTGTCAATTGGACCATACTAGATTTAGTCCATTATCGTATTAGTGGGCCATTGGGTTTAATAATTTTATACAGTAACTTTTTGATACTTGGACATGATAATGCAACAATTAAAATAAATGAATGTATAATAACATGTATCATATTTATAGGGACTGGTTTTTATTAATTTATTGAGAGATTTTTTGGATTTTGCGTTCACCCTTCTGAATTATTTAAAAATAAAACGTCACAGTTCTTAATTTCTTTTGAATCTGTAGTTTTTTATTAGTAGATTATCGAGCTAAAATTGTGCTCTTTTCCCATTTCGAATCTCATCATACCACAGCGTCCGATTTGCGCGAGATTATTTTTCTACATACATGTACTAGGCGAAATTCTGTCAGGTGTAAACTTGTTACCTATCGTACTAAATTGACCGGCATTGACAAGGGTAACATAGTAATTTTTTATTGAAGTTATGAGTACCAAACAACTGCAAGAGAAAAGTGAATTACTTGATAATGGTCTCTTGCCAAATACAAAGAAACAGGAAAAACGAAAATTTACCACGATCTGGAAGACCATAAGCTCTTAACAATCAAGAAAAAAGTACGCAATTACAAAAAGACAATGAGCCATTTCACAATATTGGAACTAAAAAAATCTGTGCGAAAGCTTACCTGAATATTTCTAAGTAATTCGTCCCTTTCATAATATAATTATTGATTT
Source organism: Ambispora leptoticha (assembly GCA_910591765.1). NCBI lineage: Eukaryota > Fungi > Glomeromycota > Glomeromycetes > Archaeosporales > Ambisporaceae > Ambispora > Ambispora leptoticha. The sequence continues at coordinate 5,639 of CAJVPS010000788.1, read as the reverse complement.
GATGTTTCCCCTGATCTACATTGGGAAAAAATTCACGAAATAGCGATAGAGAAAAAACAAAGATCAGCGTGTTCTTCCGATCCTGACTTCATAGAAATGTCTGCAAGTCATTAGGGGACAATATTCAAAAGTGTAAAAACTTCCCAAGAATTGTGAAAAAGTTAAGATTATTCTGAAGAAAGCATAATCAAAATTTGATAGGTTGGTCTTTGAGGAGGTTGTAGGCTCAATACCTTGAGAAATCAAAGTATATGTGATATGAAGAGCCAATGATGTGTTAGTGGTAAAAAAGATTTTCATATACATAAGACAGAAATGTGAATACAAAGATACTCTTGATATAACGACCCTTCGATATAACGAAGTCGCGATATAATGAACTTGAGTTCGGGAATAATTTATTATAAACCATATAATAATTCCGCTCGATATAATGTATAATGAAGTTTTTGAAATTTTTACATATGGACCCGATTACTTCGTTATATCAAGAGTGGCTTTGTGTACATTTGAAATTTCATTTTAAAAAAATTCAGGCGTTACTTTTTGCGGTGACTGCACATGTATGTAGAATTGGAAGACATAAGATAACTCTAACAAAATTATGGAATTTCTCATCAATGAAATGAAACATATACATGCATGAAATATACAGCACCCAAAGTGCTTCGAGTGGGGCGCAACACGATACACGACAACAGACTGTTAGCGTTAAAATGTTTACCAACTGGCAAATTTTTTATTAGTACTTGATAATGTATTTCATATTGGAAATTTTTTATTACCTGTTGTATTATTGACACATTCGTCTTTTTCTTTTCAGGAAGTGGTCAAAAGTTGTTTCTTTGCATAAGAATGTATTCAATGGCTGTTAAACTATCTATCATCAATCCAATTTCCATAGCTTCTTAGCATTTTTAAAGGTGGTGTTTGAAATTGAAACCGAATTTAGTTTGTTACAATTATCTCTTCTTTTTTTCTTAATCAACTCAATTTGTGATGTAACTAGTTGTCATAATACCTTTCCAAAGTAATGAAAATTGGGTTCGGATTCTTCAGTATGTTCAACATAGAATTATTTTCCAAAGATTAATATTCTGGCGCAACTTTTGTTTCTATCATTTTCTTCTTTATTTCTTTTGGTAGATTAAGAGAAAAATTTTTAGTTGCACTCTGATGTTGTCGTTCTTAAAGAAAAAAACAGCGCACCCCAGATCAAATTGTATTCGTAGATCATTTGTATGTGTATTTGAGCATACGAATCTTATCGTTATTTAGAACCGGTATACTACATGTCAAATCCGGTTTATCGACAGACCATAGCGATAGTCACTGTGTACATGCAATTGACTACATGTATAATTAAAAAAATTTGTGTTTGAATATTAAAGTTTTAACGAATCTAAGATCATTAGATTCCAGCCATGTAAAATAAAGTAGCTTTATTTCATATTTATCCTGTTCTGAAGTTAATGTTTCGATAAACAATCTCCATGAATGATTTGTCTACACATTTATTCCTGAACTCTTTTCTGAAAACACTTAAGATCATCGAGGATAAATCGGACTTTCTTATATATGAGCTAGTTTTCCTAAATAGGGATTTTATTACAAAACTTTTATTTGACATAATTAAGCACGCCATTCATAAAGACAACGCTATTTAATTTTTTATATATATACAAATAAATTGTTTGCATCGAAACATAAAATTAGCCAAAATCAACACGAGCGGTTTGTTCGATCTATTCAAAAAATGAAATTTCACATACAATAGATTTTTTTTAATCAATCTATAGATGATGTAAAATTGAGCTGCAGGTAATACTGTACATGTAGGAGTATTGCAGTCTGAGTAACCGTAACTGTAATTTTTTTTCTACCAATTAAAACAAAACACCGATACACGGTAAGAAAATCTTTGTAGATTATTTCGAAATAATGGATATTTTAGTAATACAAATACATATACATGCAATAAAGATAAGATAAAGCTGATAATTTGATATTATTCGCTCGAGCAGAAAATCCCTAATGTAGCAATGTTTCTCATAGAAAGAAATGAAAGAAATGTATCTTGAGCCAATTGAATTTTTTAAAGATAATCTTATTGATATAGTTGTATGACAGAAACCAAACAATCCAAATTTTTTATATTAAAGAAGACAGGTTGGCAAGAATGATGTCAAGATACTTTTCCCTAAACCCATTTGATTTTTAGTTTGCCGTTCTCGTTCTTTTTTATTCTTTTATTTTCTGAATAAGTTTTGATTTTGCAAGCAATTCCAATCTTATGGGTTATCTTATAAAGTATAAACATTAGACCTTGTATTAGTACAATTTTTTTCTTTTCTCGATCTTCTTTACTGCTGCTTATACTTTAATTAAAATAATATCATGGATCCAAACGAGAAATTTGAAACAGCTGATATTGGATTTGTACTATTGGCAACGGCTCAAGTTTTTCTTATGGTGCCAGGCATCGGATATTTTTATAGTGGAATGGCACGTAGTAAAAATGCTTTATCGCTGATTTTATTGTGTATTCTATCAACGGCTGTTGTAAATTTTCAGGTGAGGTGAATGAAGATTGCATGTCACTTTAAATAAACGCACATGCATATTAATTTATTAATATTTTTGACTATAGTGGTGGTTTTGGGGTTATAGTTTAACATACAGCATTACTGGAGGAAATTTTATTGGAAATCTTGACAATATGTTCTATCGTGGTGTGCTGGGTGGCAGATTACAAGGAAACCCAGTTCCAGACTTAGTTTTCGCAAACTTTCAATGCATGTTTGCTGCTTTGACACCTGCTCTAGCAATTGGGGCTGCAGCAGAACGTAATCGTTTGTTACCAACGCTAATATTTATCTTTATTTGGACAACACTCGTGTACGATGTTATCGCTCATTGGACGTGGGCCACTAATGGATGGGCAAACAAAATCGGGAGTGTTGATTTTGCAGGTGGCACGCCGGTACATATTGCATCTGGTGCAGCTGCATTAGCGTATTCAATGGTCCTTGGAAAACGAAATGGTCATGGCATGGAAGAATTCAGGCCACACAATATCTCTAGTATTGCACTTGGTACAGTGTTCCTTTGGTTCGGATGGTTTGGTTTCAATGGTGGTTCGGCTTTGTCGGCAAATCTACGAGCAGCCAATGCATTATCCGTGACGAATCTTGCGGCAGCGACTGGAGGATTGAGTTGGATGTTATTGGATTATCGTCTGGAACGTAAATTATCTATGCTCAGCTTCTGCTCAGGTGTAATCTCTGGTTTAGTCACAATTACACCTGCTGCAGGTTATGTTAGTCCTGCGTCAGCTGTACTTTTTGGATTTCTAGGCGGCGTTATATGCAATATGTCGGTCAAATTAAAACATTTTCTTGCGATTGATGATGCTCTAGATGTTTTCGCTGTGCATGGTGTCGGGGGCCTGCTTGGAAATGCGCTCACGGGAATCTTCGGACAGAAATCAATTTCACAATATGATGGTTCAACGGGTTTTAACGGAGGCTGGTTAGATGGACATTGGGCCCAATTAGGTTATCAAATGGCAGGTTCAGTTGCGGGTCTTGTATATTCTTTTAGTGTCACCTATTTTATACTATTTATTTTAAATAAAATTCCCGGTCTTGCACTTCGTATTGATCCCGAATCCGAGAAAAAGGGTCTTGATGAAACAGAAATGGGTGAAGTTGCATTTTACCATACTACCAGACTAGTAGCGACTAATCCAAGAACCGGCGAATTACGAGTAATCCGCGATTCATCCATGTTTCATGAAAATGATATACCAATGGAAAGAATTGAAAGACGATATTAAATCTCGCGCGCGCACCCACCTTTTCCCGCTAAGGCTAACACGTGTAACATTAATCTGGTTGAACATTGTTTTTATATAACGATAATGTATATTTAAATATAGAGTAACAAACAAATAGAATCTAATAATAGAAATTTAATTACGCATGATTATGCAGTGAAACTTTATTGTTATGGCGGTTCTAATTGGATAATATGGAAATTATTAACATATGAATAAAGCAAAATAACCATAAGTGCAAATGTTTTTTCCGATACTAAGAATTAAAGTAACAGAAGAGTTTCAAGTGAAATTATTCTTTTAAGTATATCAGTAACTGTTATTCTGCGACTAGAATTCTTTACATATACATGTACTGTACATGTACTGTACATGTACTAAAATGAACATGTGTATAACAGATTGTCATGTCATGCGTATACGCATGTGTACATGTACATGCATAAATAAAATGATTATCGTTAATAAGAAACCATAAATGGCAATTAACATCGAACGATTTGGCAAAGTACCCTTTGCAAATGAATCGTTCCACATGTACATGTATAACGATAAATTAAAATAAGGGGAAACAGTTGCCGGCGAACCCTTGAATAATAAAATGGGCTGTTATATCCGATTAATGTTCACGTTAAGGATTAATTTGAGCTTATACATGTAACGGTACTTAAAAGTAGCTGTTAATGACTCCCGTAAACCAGAATGATACCTGTTGTGCACATACAAAGCATCGAAAAATGCTAAAGCTAGTATATTCAATAATTCAACATAGCAATTGGATGTGTCGGTACTTTATAAAATAGTTTTTAAAGTTTAAAAATTTTTTATTGTATGGAAAATGTCTGAAATCCCGAATATATTTCATTCCGCCGATATTGGGTTTGTCGTCATTTCAACGGCGCTTGTTTGGCTTATGATTCCGGGAATCGGATATTTTTATAGTGGTATGGCAAGAAGAAAAAATGCACTGTCATTGCTTATGTTGTGTATGTTGTCAGTTGCTGTTGTTTCTACACAGGTAGTAATAACAAGATTTTATGAAAGTTTGAACAGAATTTAGGACGAATTTACTAAAAATTTTTCTTTTTAATTATAGTGGTTTATTTTCGGATTTAGCTTATCCTTTGGTCAAGACGGGAACTCATACATTGGATCATTGAAAAATGCTTTCTTCTTGGGAGTAGAAAATAGAAATAGCACCAGTGGAAGACCAGTACCAGACATGACTTATGCTATTTTCCAATCAATGTTTGCATCCATTACTCCCGCGTTAGCAATCGGTTCAGCTGCAGAGCGCGGTCGAATATTTCCCACAATTATTTTTATATTTATATGGACGACACTCGTCTATGATCCAATAGCTCATTGGGTTTGGTCGTCTGATGGTTGGTCAACCAGAAGTCTTGATTTTGCTGGTGGAACTCCGGTTCATATTTCTTCTGGTGCAGCTGCTTTGGCATATTGCTTGGCTTTAGGGAAACGACATCAAGAAGATCAAGAAGAATTCCGTCAACATAATGTAACACATACTGTATTAGGAACAATACTATTGTGGTTTGGATGGTTTGGATTTAATGGAGGGTCATCTTTGGGTGCGTCACCAAGAGCTGTAAACGCTATTATAGTAACAAATTTATCAGCGTCAATTGCCGGTCTTACATGGATGATAATGGATTATCGGATCGGGAAAAAATTGTCGGCAATTGGGTTTTGCTCTGGTGCAGTTGGAGTGCAGCAAGATTTCAAAAAAGCTTTCGAGTGGTATTTGAAATCTGCTGAGGGTGGAAATAGTTTTGGAAAA
>CAJVPS010000787.1:0-19805 GCA_910591765.1 Ambispora leptoticha | reverse complement strand
GAAAAATACGTATTTTACTAATTATAATTAGTAAAAAATTTAAGCGTTGCATTATTTTTGATTGCCACTGTATATTAAAATATATTAATTTCTTTATTATTATTATAATTATTTTATCTATGATGAATAAACTAAATTTATTATAATATATAAAGATTTATTTTATTTTTTTATTTTATTATTAAAATTATATAATTTAAATTATAATAATAAAAAATTATATATTTAATATTATTATTAGCTATAATTAATTAAAATAAAAGAATATAAGATTATTTATTAATAATTATAAATAAAATATGAAATAAATAATTTTAATTTATAAAACTTATAATTTTTATTATTTGAATAATATTTAGATCTAAAATAAAAATATAAATAGAAAAAATTTATTTATAAGAAAAAAATAAATATAAAATATAAAAAATTAAAATAATTAATTAAATAAAATATATAATTAAATAGAATTAATTATCTTAATTTATATTTTCAGAGAATAATAAATTATAATTTAATAATTTAATAATAATTATAAATATAAATAAATAATAATATAAATAAATAATAAAATAAATAAATTAAAATATAAAAAAATAATTATAAATATATATAATTAAAATATTATTAATCTAATTTGAAATTATGAAATATATAATAATTATTTATATACTAATATATAAAAAATTTAATTAGTTTAATATATAATAATTATTTATATATCTAAAATAAAATTAATTTTTAAGAAAAATAATATAAAAGATATTTTATAATATAAATAATATAAAATAAAGATCTAATATTAAAAAAATATAATTTAATCAAAATTATTATAAAAATAAAGAATTTAAAATAAATAAAAAGATTATTTAAATAATTATATTATTTTTTATATAATATTATTTAAATATTTATTAAGTACTTATATAATATTATAAAATTTATAAAGAAATTTAAATTATTTTATAATTAATAAAAATATTATAAAATCAGAATAATAAGTATATATTTATTTTCTAAATTAGTAGAAATCAGAAATATTTATTTTTAAGAAAGTACTTATTTTTAAAAAGATACTTATTTTTAAGATAATTTTTATAGTAAGTCAAAGATTTTATTATATATTAAGCTAAATAATAAAGAAAAATTCACTTATTATTAGATAACTCATTAATTTTGATAATATAAACTTAATTTTCTTCAAGTTTAGAAATATTAATATATTTATTTTCAGAATTATCAATAAGTAATAAAATATTATATTTTCTAAAAGTATAAATAGTAATATTACTATTTATTATATATTTATTTCAAGCTTTTCTAATCTATTTGGTTATAAATATTTAATAATTACTTATTAAAAGTTTTTCTGTCATATACTTATTAATATTTTTAGTAAAATGATTTGCATAAAGATTTAAATATACTAATAAATATATAATAAATAATAATTAAATTATATAACAAACAAAAATAAAAGAAAAATAAAATTATATCTATTTAAATTAAATATTAAAAGAAATATCAAGTAATTATACTAGTAATAATAATTTAATAGAATAAATATAACTATAGTATTATTATGGTGAATTGGTAAGTGGATTATCACTTGAATTCACCCTAATGATATAGGGTTGGGAAAAACTGAAATAATTATAGATAACAAGAGAAGAATTAGACTATACTTTCAATAATAACAAAGTTTTCTAAAGCCTATGCCAATATCTATGGATATTATCTTAATAAAAGGATAATAAAATAAAGAAAGAAAGAAAATAAATCAATCAAATTATAAAGATTAAATAAGTGAAGCCACTAGTAATCAATATAATTTAAGATTTGAATTGATTAAATAGTAAACTATTAATCAAAGAATGCTAAAACTAAAGTGAAAATAAAAATTATAATATGAAAACTAAATAACTAATCAAATAAAAATGTATAGCTTATTTATAGTAGAGGTCATTTACTCTCAAAAATAATAAAAGAAATAAAACAAAAGTGTAGCTTCTTTAAAGTAAAGGTCTTCTACTCTCAAAATAATATCAAAAATCAAAAATCAATATAACATTATAATTCAAAAATCCAAAATCAACTTTATATGATCAAAGAAATAAAACTGAGTAAAAGAAAGAGTACTAATATAAAATTATATTTTCTAAATGATTCTTCAAAATCAAGAAAAGGTACTAATATAATTTAGTTATATATTCCAAATAATTCTTTCCAAAACTATTATATGTTCCAAACAATTCTTTCAAAACTCTTTATTTCAAGCTGGAATAGCAGGTCTTTTTATACATTTTTCAGATACAAAACTATTATAGTATTACTAATTAATACTATCTAATATACAAGAGATAATTAAAGTACTATAATATAAATAATTATATATGAGTTACATCAAAGTATGTTGAAAGATGTTAAAGAATGTTGAAGAATATCAGAGTATGTGAAAAGATATTAAAAGACATGAAAAGATATGAGAAAATGTGAAAAGACATGAAAGAATGAGAGAGAACATCAAAGAATATTAAAGAACATAAAAGAATATCAAAGAATATCAAAGAATGTGAAAAGATATTTAAGATCATTATCCAAGTGTAACTGTTCTACCAAAATTAAAATAATCTTCCACTATACTATTCTACTATGTACATAAATATCATATTATAAAATAAAAATATAGATCCCAAAAATAAGATATAATATTAAAAATAGAAATATGATAATAAATATAGTAATAAATAATATAAAAAGATAAAAATAATAATAAAATAAATGAAATTATAATAAAATATAATATTTTATAATTAAGAAAAAATTAAAGAATTAAGGAATTTTATATTACTATGGTAACATATGACCCTTCTTCAGAAAATTTTTACTTCTGCAAAAATTAATTAATAATCTTTAATAGTTTTTTCTTATTTAAATAACGTAATTTGATTGATATAAACTCAAATTTATTATCAAAAGCTTCTTCTTCTGAATTGTAAATAAAGAATACTTTATAAGTGATATTATAGGATCTGTCATGTATATATTTTCCAAGAGTATCTTCAATATTTTTCTTTATTTCTGACATTTCTCTTAAGTATTTCTGAGGTTGAATTGAAAATATATATACAAGTTTATAATATTGTAATATTATTTGATTATTATTATTCAAAAGATTATTGTAAATTGATAAAATGGCTTCTTTAAGTTAGTTTGACCAATCTTTTTCTAGGATTAATTTAACTTCTTCTATAATAAAGATTAATACTTCTGGTTATTCTTCAGAGATAGTTGAACTATCAGAACTTATGAATTCTGACTCTTCTTTAATATTTTCTGTTTTGATATTAACTTTAAATTCATCTTTAGATAAAGTAACAATAAAGGTATTTAACTAGTCAAAATCCAAATCAGTAGTTGTATTAACAAGTTTAATCAGTACTTTCAGAGATTCACTAGTTATCTGAGAATCCAAGAAAAAAAGAGTATCAAGTTCAATATCTTTAGTAAATTCAGATTGTATAAGTAAATTCAAGAGTATAATATTAGTTTCTTGTCCTGTATTATTGCAGATGAGTAATCCATAAGTAGAAAATATAATCATCCCAAAAGGTTAATATATGAGTATTTTCCAATAGATCTCTCCAAGAGATTTAATTATTGAGGATGTAATCCAAGTTGGTAATTGAGATATGATAATGAATAATAAAAATAAAAGTAATAAAGAAATTTGTAAAGAGTATAAGGTAATAACATTAAAAGTAATAGACAAAAGTAAAAATGTGAAAGAATAAAGAAAAAGAAAAAGGAAATAAAGGGGGTATTTATATAAAACTTGAACTAAAAATCTACTATAAGTGATAAGATATTAAAATATTAGGATAATTATAATTATAAAAATAGATAAAAATAAGATATAAAAAATTTCAAATATAGGGATGACAAAATTAAAGAGGTAACTCATATGAGTTACTCAATAATAATTTGTGATTCAAAATAATCTTGATGATCATAATAATGTTTGATTTGTCTTCCATTAATAGAATACTTAAGAACATTTCCATTCTGATCACAAAGTTTATAAGAGTTATATCTAGTATAGTTATGAATATAGTACTATTTTTTACTCCAGGTAGATTGAAATTTATCTCTAATTATTGAGTATTATTTTATGTTGAATATTAATACTTTGTTTCCAATTTCAAATATTGTTTCTTTTTGAATTTTGTCATTATATATTTGAGAGTATCATAATTATCATTCTTTGATATTTTGCTTTGCTTTTAAGATTTGTTGTGATAACTGATCTACTGTATTATATATTTGTTATATTAATTTTTCTTTTTCTGTAGAGTTCTCTTCCAAATAAATAGGAATTTTTAATTCTATTAGTAATTTAACATTTTGTTCATAGATCAAGAAAAATAGTTCATGCTTTGTTATCAAATTTTGATTAGTTCAATAAGCAAAAAGAGTAGCAGGAATGAAAGTATCTCATTCTTATTCATGCACTATTGTTAATTTTTGTAATATTATACATAGTATTTTATAATTCTATTAGTTTGTGAATGATAAGGCAAAGAAAATTTATGTTTGATTCTAAATTTTACTGATAATTCTTTAACTATTTCATTGACAAATTCTAATTTATTATCTGATTGAATTTCTTTAGAACATCCATATCTACAGATTATTTCTTCAAATATAAATTTTGCAATTGTAATAGCTTTTTTGTCTGGTATTACTTTTGCTTTAAATTATTTTATAAGATAATTTATTACTATAATGATATATAAATTTTCAGTTATTATTATTTTACTAGATTTAATAAAATTAATAACTATTCTGTCAAAGAATTCTCCAATTTTGATAGGATATAAAGCTTATTAAAATCAGTTTGCTGATAAATTTTATAAGTCTTCACATACTTTTTAATATCTGTTTCATATCATTCCTTCAATATTTATTTGCAATTTATTAATAGATTCCTTCATATTCAAAATATTTAGATAAAGAGCTTGAATGTAAATTAATAAGAATAGCTTCTATTTTATTTTCTTTAATAACTTGAAGTGATATAGTTAATTCTTTTTTTATTAATTTTGTATAATATGCTATTAATTTGTAAGAAATATTTTACTTAATTATAAATTTTGTATTATTATTCAAGAGTTGATCCTACAGAATAAGTTTTATTATCCAAATATTATTGTAAGTTGTAATAAGTTATTAAATCCATGTTGTTATTGTAAAGAGAAAAGTTATTTAATGATCTTTTGAATATATTTGAAATAATGTATTAGCATTTTAATTCTTTCTTTTAGATTGATAGATAATAATAAAGATATATTTTATAAGAGATATAATCCAGCAGTTTACTTTAGCAGAATAACTTGATTGATTTTTAAATAATCATCTCAAGATATTATGATCAGTAATTATTTCAAAAACTATTTCAAGTAGGTAATAATGAAATTATCTATAGATTATACTACTGCTAGTACTTCTTTTTCAATTACTTCATATTTTTATTCATTTGATTTTAAGTAGTGATAAAAGCTGCAACTAACTGTAACTCTGTCATAATTTTCTGAATAGCTACTGCAACTTTATCACAATTCTCTGATTAGTTATCACAAGTCATAACTAGTTGAGAAACTATCTTTAGTTTTAAGATAATACTTGCATAAGTGACTATTTATTCTCTTCTATCTTTATCTTTCTGAGATAGAATAACTTCAAGTTCTGAGTCTGAGATATTGATATAAAGATAGAATTTCTTTATAAAGTTAGAATAAATCAAAATAGGTATAGTTCTAAGATATTATTTGATTTATTGAAAAGCTTCTTCTTGATTCACAGTCTAAATAAATAATTCTTTATTATGAAGTAATTTAAATAGAGGGGTAGTGATTTGAGAGAATTCTTTTACAAATTTTCTATAGTATCTAGCTAATTCAAGAAATGATCTGAGTTCTTTAATAATTCTTGATTAGAGAAAGTCTTGTATCTTCTGAATAGTTGATAGATCAAAAGAAATTCCTTCTTTAGTTATTACATGTTCTAGAAATAATAATTCTCTTTTATAAAAGTTAATTTTTTTGGATTGAGTTTCAAATTAATATTTCTGATTCTGCAAAATATTTTATTAAAATAATCAAGTATTCTTCAAAATCTTTTGAGAATATATTCAGATCATTAATATATACATTAGCAAAATTCTAATTATATTCTTCTAGTATGATATTCATAGTATGTTAAAAAGTTGCTAGAGTATTATATAATCCAAAAGATATAATATTGAATTCAAATAGTTCTTCTCTAGAGATGAAAGTGATCTTAGATTTATCTTCTTCTTTTATTTTAATTTGTCAATATCCAGAGATTAAGTCTATTGATAAAAATCAGTGAGTATTTCCAAGAGAGTTTATTATTTTATCAATTCTTGATAGTGAATTAGCATCTTTTTGGATAATAGCATTTATTTTTTGATAATCAACTCAAAATCTTTTCTTTCTATTCTTTTTGAAAACTACAATAATAGGCAAAGCCCAAGAACTAGTTGATAGTTAGATAATATTTGCTTCTAAAATTCTTTGAATTTCTTCTGATATAAATAATTGATCTGAAAGAATAATTCTATAAGATCATTATTTAATAGATGATTCATTTCTAATATATATTTTATGTTAAATTATATTATTTTAGCCAAGTTCATATAATTTAGTTATAAAGATATCAGCATTATTTTCTAGTAGTTAAGTGAGAAATCTTTCTTGTTTAGCAATTAATTTTCATTATTCAATAATTTTTTTTCTTGTTCTTATTTCAAGAAATAAGTATAGACTTCTTAATGATCAGTAAATTTAAATCTAGCTATTTCTCAACTAGATTATTCTAATTCTTCTCTAGTAAAAACTGATTTAAGTTGATCAATAGGTGCAAGTTGTAAAAATATAAGTTGAGTAATTTTCTGATCTGATTTGATAATATAATCATCTTCTAAATTATTTTGAATAATAATACTGATATTTTTAGTATATTCAAAGTCAATAATTTCATCTTTAATATTAATTTCTTGTTTTATGAGAGACAAGCAAGATATTACTTGATATATAACTCCTACAGAAATTTCTATGATAATATAAATATCTATTAATATAACTCGATGTGAGAGAATTCTAATTATTTCTTTTTTAATATAATAAACATTATACTCAGTATTAGTTAAATATGCTTTTTCTGATAATTTTTCTTTATCTTGATTATTGTAAACTTTAACTATATAGTAGCTATTATTTTATTTTATAGAGATATCCTTTAAATAATTATTAAATTATTATAAAAGTTTATTAAAAACTTGATAAATAACATTAAATTTTTCATGTATTTCATTCAATTCAAGTTAAGAAGATTGAGTTAAAATAGAGGTAAAGCTAATTTCTTTAATTAATTTATTTATTACTACTTCTTCTGAAATCAATTTCAAAATTATAAGATATTTTTCTTTATCTAGTTTAACCAGAAGTTCAAATTATACATAATCATCATATTTATCATTATTAGAAGAAATTAAGTATTCTTGATAGAGTTTTATATTGATATAATTCAAGCAAGTAAGCTATTATCTTTGGCTAGAACTAAGTTATTGATAAATATATTAAAATATTTCAGTAGCAGAGACTTCTAAAGAACTCTCATAGATGATTTCATGAATAAAATCATCTTCATATATAAAGTGAGATAGAATTACTTTGCTAATTTTATCACATTCTTCATAAACTTCTAATAGTATTTCTCTTTCTCTAAGCTTGTTAATTGTTTTGGTATTCTTTTTTCATTTTCTATAATTAAATTAATAAATACATTGATATTCATAAGTATAGAAATATTTCTTTTTATAATTTCCAATAATAAATATTTCTCTGGATTCATTACATTCACCACATTGAGAGCAGGCAGGAAGATTTAATTATTTTTCTTTGATATAGTTATTACAAGCAATTACTTTTTCTCTATTCATTTCAAAATATATTTTAGTATAATTTTTGTCTACATATTTTTCATATTCATAGTATCTTTCAATCTGAAAGTTAGGATAAATTTGTTATACAATAGATTGATATGTGTTAAAACTTTTCTTGATTCTTTTATTAATGAAGAGTTCTTGTTCAACTTTATCAGTCCAATCTTTATTAGTTTTGAATTCAACATAGAAAGATTTATGAACTTTAATTATTATTCAGTCAGCAAAATCATTATAGCATTAGTAATATTAATAATCAGGTATAAAAAGATTTTTATAGTATTAGCATTAGCTATTTGGTCCTTATCAATTAAATAACTATTGGTTATTTCAATTATATTATTAAGTAAACTTCTTGTCAAGTCATTTAAAATCTTTTCAAGTATATTTCTTTCATTTGATTTTGATTTTTTCTTGGTAAGCTTGTACTTTATGAATTCTTTTAATACTTCAGATAATCTGAAATAATATTTCTTCAAAATCAATATCTCTTAGACTTTGGTTTAGAGTTTTAACAGGAATTCAGGTCTCTTTGATAATGATTTCAATACTATTATTATATTGAAATTCTTGTTATCTAGAAGTTACAATATTCTAATCATTATATTATCACATAAAAAAAGTCTTCTTTTTCAGGTATTATTTCTCAAATTCACTTTCAGAATCTTCTTTTAATTTATTTTCTTTAGAATTAATATCTTCAAATATTAGTTCTCCTCTATTATTATGAATAAATTTAATTAGTACTTTTTTTTAATTATTATATTTAAAGATGAGTAGTTCTTTTCTGATGTCAATATTGGCTTTAATTTTATTTAAAAAGTCCATTCTAACAATTATTAAATAAGTTTTTGCTTTGGTAATATCTATTTTAGTAGAAATTATAATTCTATTAATATTTAAAAGTAAGTTATCGATAGTTTCAAGAGATTATTTAGATATATTATTTATGTCTAATATTAAAATATTTGAACTGCATTATATTTTTAATTCATATTTTTAATAAAATTATATATAGTAACATATTCAGAGATATCAATATCAATAATTAAATTAATAATATTCTTTTTAACTTTTACTTCACATCAGGTAAATATAATTTTAAGTTTTTATCTAAGTAATACTCTTCTTTTTCTTTTTAATTTGAGTGCTGTAGCTTGGCAGATTTCTTTTGATAATTGAGTTCTTTGTGATAGTGAGTTCTGAATGAGTTAAGCAATAGTTATATTTACTTTCTGTTAGGCCAAATCTTTTAAAATATCATATAGTTCAGTCATGATAATGAGTATTGGTAAAGCAATTTTACTTTTCTTTTTGTAAATAGTCTTTTTGACAAGTTCTTCTTCAAGAATTTTAGATAGTTCAGTATTATTTATATCTTGATCAAGAATAACTTTAGAAGTATTTTCTTATTTTTCTTCATCATTATCATTTGATTCCTCATTTTTATTAACTGCTTCTTTACAGAATCAATCTACAGATCTAGTTCTATAAGAAGTAGTTCTGGTATTTCTGAATTTTTTTTTAGTAGCTAAGTATTCATGTATACCAAGTAACAAATTTACATTATCAGGTTTGGCAATTAATATTTGAATACTATTAGTTAGAGCTTATATTTGAACTAATAATATATTTTAATTATTATTTATATTTTGATTATTATCAGTATTTGCTTGATTTGATAGCATATTATTTTATTACTAATTATTTCTATTAGTTCTTGTAACAAAATTAGATTAGTTATTAATAATTATAATATATTTATCTTTTATTTTACAGATCATTGCTATGTTACATACTGCGTCATATGTAACTTACTACATCATAATTATCTGATCATACCAAGAAAAGTCACCTAATTATTTTGAGTTATTTTAACTATAAATAGTCTCTTAGTAGAATTTTTCTTTTCTCTTGTTTTATTAATTTAGCTAGCGTATTACTATATTTATATATTTCATTTATAATCATTTATTTCTTTATTTATTCATAAATAAGTATCTTCTGGAGATATTATCATATAAGTATTTTCTATTATTAATTTATTTATCTTATTATTAATTTTATATAATATTAATTTATTATTTAAAAATACTATATCTGTTCTATAATTTTAACAACTATAAATACAAGAATAAAGAATAAGTTTTAAACATAATCTCTTGTTTACTTTTGATTTAGTTTTCTATGTGAATTCTATTTCAAATATATTGCTTATATCTTGAATCTTTTATGTGAACTTTCTTGATATAATATTATATCTTGATTTTTCTATATGAATTATCTAGATATATTATCTTATATAACAAAAAAGTTATAACTTTGATAGTAATAGAAAAGATTAATATTACATATATATACATACATACTTTCTAATACTTTCTCAATTAGTGAATGACATATTGCTCATTCATCATTAATACATATAATACATATACTTACATACATATATACACATAATATCTGGTTCTGATATTTCAAGTGAACTGTAATAAAATTAGATTAGTTATTAATAATTATATTATATTTATCTTTTATCTCACAGATCATTACTATGCTATACGTGACTTACTATGCCATAATTATCTGATCATGTCAAGAAAAGTCATTTAATTATTTTGAGTTATTTTAGCTATAGATAATTTCTTAGTAAAATTTATCTTTTCTCTTGTTCTACTAATTTAGTTAGTATATTACTATATTTATATATTTTATTTATAATTATTTATTTCTTTATTTATTCATGAATAAGCATCTTCCAGAGGTACTATCATATAAATATTTTCTATTATTAATTTATTTATCTTATTATTAATTTTATGTAATATTAATTTATTATTTAAAGATGCTATATCTGTTCTGTAATTTTAATAATAATGAATATAAGAATAAAGAATAAGTTTTAAACATAATTTCTTGTCTGCTTTTGATTTAGTTTTCTATATAAATTCTATTTTAAATTATATCACTTATATCTTGAATCTTTTATATGGATTTTCTTAATATAATACTATATCTTGATTTTTCTATATGAATTATCTTGATATATTATCTTATATAACAAAAAGATTACAACTTTGATAGCAGCAGAAAAGATTAATACTATACACATACATACATATACATACACTTTTCAACACTTTCTCAACTGGTGAATGATACATTGCTTATTCATTATTACTACATATAATATATATATTTACATACATATATATATATACACATAATGTCTGGTCCTGATATTTCAAATGAATAATTTCAACAACTTCTTGCTGATCTTACTAATTTCATTCAATAATAATAATAACTCATCACTGCTCTTGATAATTTTGATAATAATGATAATGATCAATATAACCCTCCTGTATCAAGGATTCCTCTCAAGATTTTAACATATAAAAAAGAATCACACAAGAATATTAATGTCTGGATTCTACAAGTAACTGAAGTACTATATGTACAAGAAATAATTGATGAATAAACATGCATCATATATGTTGAAACTGGTCTTGAAGATGCTGCTTTTTATTAGTATTTAAATAAAGTACATGCTGCTAGAGAAAATTCTGTCTTTGAAAACTGAAAAATATTTCTTACTAAAGTCCATAAAGCATTCCAACCACCTAACTATCAATAATATCTTCATCATTAACTATATCAACTTTATTAAACTAGTATTGTACAGGAGTATGATACTAAATTTAGAAATATCATAGAATAAA
Source organism: Ambispora leptoticha (assembly GCA_910591765.1). NCBI lineage: Eukaryota > Fungi > Glomeromycota > Glomeromycetes > Archaeosporales > Ambisporaceae > Ambispora > Ambispora leptoticha. The sequence continues at coordinate 8,060 of CAJVPS010000787.1, read as the reverse complement.
TTGAAGAAATGAGAGAATTAGATCAAGTTATATATTTCATTGATGATCTTAAATCTGTAACAAAAATAGAAGTATCATATCAAGTACCTGAGACTTTTGATAATATCTGAAAACTTGTAATTCATTATAATATAGCTATGTTTGATATTGGTCATCCTCTTAAAAATAATAATCACAATCAAAATCAGAAATATAAGAGAAATCCAAGCTTCTTTTCTAATAATACGCATAATAATACTGGTCTCATACCCATAAAACTAGATCATGCTAAAGGTTCTTATCAATATAATAATAATAATAATAATAGTAATAATAATAATTATGATAGAAATAATAATATTTATAATTGTTATAACTGTGACAAACCAGATCATTTTATCAAGAACTATTATTCTAAAGAAAAAGCCAAGATTAATAAGATTAAAGATAATAATAATACTACAACTACTATACAATATAATAATAATATTAAATTTGCTTATCTAGAAGATAATTATGAGAAACTTTTGAAATTTAATGATTATATTAATGGAAAATCTATCTGAATTTTGCTTGACAGTGGAGCATCACAAAATTTTATTGATAAAATATATGTTAAGAATAATCAATTACAAATATATAATATAAATCTTATTACCATAGAACTTGCAGATGGTCATAAAAAGAAAGTTAACTTATCTGTAGCAATCAAGAAATTAAAGCTGAATACTTATCATACCTCTAATATCAATACTCAAGTTCTTAATATTCAATACTATAATCTTATACTTGGTAAATCATGACTTTATCATGCCAATCTCACCATTGACTGGCATAATAATTCCATGATATTTCACTATGACAATAAAATAATTAAGATCAATACTAGCAAAGATAAACTTATACCTAGTTATAATTCACTTTATGTATCTTGACAATAATTTGTTGAAATCCTATCAGATGCTGAATTATTTGCAATCTGTACCATTATAAAAGAAATACATCAAGAAGTAACAACTTCTTCTGAAGTTACTCAATTAATTAAAGAATTTATTGATATATTTTCTAACTCATTTCTTAATGAGCTATCATCAAAATATATTATAGATCATGCTATTGATTTAATATCTAGCTCTGAATCACTATCTCATCTTACATATTACTTATCTTATGTTAAAATGAATGAATTGAAGAAATAATTATCTGACTTACTTAGTAAAGATTTTATTCATCCTAATCTTTCACCATTTGGAACATCTGTCTTATTTATATATAAAAAGAAAGGAACTCTTCATTTCTGTATTAATTATCATGTCTTGAACAAAATTATAATTAAAAATCACTATCCTTTATCTTGTGTTGATAAATTAATAGATCATTTAGCTGGAGCATAATATTTTTCTAAATTGGATCTCTATTCTGAATATTACCAAATTAGAATTAAAGAAGAAAATATTTATAAAACAGCATTCAGAACAAGATATAGTTACTATAAATTTCTTATACTTTCTTTTGATCTTACTAATGCATCTGTAACTTTCATGACTCTTATGAATAATATTTTTCATGACTATTTGGATAAATTCATCATTATTTATCTTGATAATATTCTTATATTTAGTAATACTAAGGAAGAATATCTTCAACATCTTCATATTATTCTTTCTAAACTTCATGAACATAAACTCTATATCAAATTCAAGAAATATAAACTCATCAAGTAATATGTTGAATACCTAGATCATTTTATTTTGGATCAAGAAATATCAGTTGATCAATGTAAAATTACCACTATTTATGACTGGTCCAAGCTAACAAATATCTCTAAGCTTCGATTATTCTTAGATCTTGCTAGTTACTATAAGAAATTTGTAAAAGAATTCTCTGTAATTGCTTTATTAATCACAGTCTTACTTCACAAAGATCAAGAATATATTTAAAATGAGTCTGAACAGAAAGTATTTAATAATTTAAAATAGTATTTAATTATCACACCTATCTTAATTTTGCCAGATCCTAAATTATTCTTTACAATTATAACTGATGTATCTGAATTTACTATTGGAGCTATTCTTAGTTAAAATCATAGAAAAGGTAATCAATCTGTCACTTATGAATCATGTAAATTATTCTTAGCTGAACAAAACTATCCAATACATGAAAAGAAACTTCTCACTATTGTACATATTATTCATCTTTGGAAATCTTATTTAGAAGAATAATGATTTACTATTATTACTGATTATGCATTACTTGAGTATATTAAGATACAATATAATCTTTCTAAATGATAAGTTTACTGGCTAGAAATCTTATAAGCTAATGATTTTATTATTAAATATAAACTGGAATTAAAAAATATAGTAGCTGATTCTTTATCTCATCCATCATAAGTAAATAATATTACTACAATCTCTGCACAACTTATCAATAATAAAAAGTTATAACAAGAATATGAGAATGATAAATATTTTAAGAAAATCTGAATAACCTTACAAAATTCTAAATTATCTATATCAAAGCAATAATCTCAATGATATATTATTCTGAGAAATAATAAGCTTTATTTGAAAAATACAAATCATCTTGCTATTTCCAAGAATAAAACTCTGAGAACTCAAATTTTGAAGAAACATCATGACATTTCTATCTCTGATCATCTAGAAATCAATAAAACTTATAAACAATTACAAAGATCATATTACTGGCCAAAAATATTTAAGAATATTTATAAATACATCCTTAGTTATGAAGAATGCCATAGAAATAAATCTAGTAATCAGTCACTCTCAGGACTTCTATAATTATTGAAAATATTTGAATAACGCTAGAAATAAATTACTTTGGATTTTATCATATAATTACCTACAACTCATCAAGAATATAATACAATTCTAGTTATTGTTAATCATCTTACTAAACATGTACACTTCATTTCTACTCATACTACTGTTACTATATCTGAAGTTATTAAACTATTCTTCAATAACATATTTAAATTATATGGACTACCTCAAGTTATAATTTCAGACCGTGATGCCAAATTTACTAGTCAATTTTAGAAATCACTATTTGAATAAATTGGAACTAAATTGACTATGTCAACTGCATTTCACTCACAAACTAATAGTCAAACTGAGAGAATAAATTATACTCTAGAAGAAATATTAAGAATTTATTTCACCTATAATCAAGATTACTAGGATAAACATCTTGCTGCTGCTAAATTCACATATAATAATTCAATTCAAGCTTCTTCTGGTTATATACTTTTTGAGTTAGATTGTGATTAATATCTGATTATATCTACAATACTTATTACTGATAATAAAGTTACCACTGCTAATGAATTTATTTAATATTGAAATAATATAATTAAAGATGTTAAAGACTTACTAATAGAAATACAGGATCATCAATCTAAATATGCTAATCAACATCATTATTTTCAAGAATTTAAAATTGGAGATCAAGTCTTACTTTTAACTCATAATATTATTGATCTCATAGATAAATAACACTCTAGTAAAAAGCTTATATCTAAATATATTAGTTCCTTTTTTATTCTTGAAGTTATCTCACCTATTATATATAAACTGGATTTACCTTCACATATGAAAATCCATCCTGTCTTTCATATTTCATTGTTAAAATTATACAATTCTAATAATAATAAAGATTTTATTTATCCAACTCCACCATCATCAATCATCATATCTGGAACTAAAGAAGAATATGAAGTAGAAATAATCTTAAATAAAAGAATTATTCAAAATAAATCTCAATACTTAGTTAAATGGCTAGGTTATTCTCTTCATGATTCTACCTGGGAACCTTTAGAAAATCTTCACAATACAATGGAACTCATGAAATCTTTTGAATCAAAATATCAATAAGAATATTAATTCTTAAGAGGAGAAGTGTTGTAATAAAATTAGATTAGTTATTAATAATTATAGTATATTTATCTTTTATCTTACAGATTATTACTATACCACATACTGCATCACACATGACTTACTACACTATAATTACCTGAATATATCAAGAAAAGTCACCTGATTATTTTGAATTATTTTAGTTATAGATAGTTTCTTAGTAAAATTTCTCTTTTCTTTTGTTCTATTAATTTAGCTAGCATATTACTATATTTATATATTTCATTTATAATTATTTATTTCTTTATTTATTCATAAATAAGCATCTTTCAGAGATACTATCATATAAGTATTTTTTATTATTAATTTATTTATCTTATTATTAATTTTATATAATATTAATTTATTATTTAAAGATGCTGTATCTGTTCTGTAATTTTAATAAGTAACAAGTAATGAATACATGAATAAAGAATAAGTTTTAAACATAATCTCTATTTGCTTTTGATTTAGTTTTCTGTATGAATTTTATTTCAAATAATATCACTTATATCTTGAATCTTCTGTATGAATTTTCTTGATATAATACTATATTCTGATTTTTCTGTGTGAATTATCTGAATATATTATAATATGTAATAAGAAGGTTACATTCTGGTAATAATTTTAAAGAATCTAATAAATTTTAATATAAATTTCTTGATTATTTTTTATTTATAAGTAAAGAAAAAAATTTTATTTTCAAGATTGAATTTTTTAAATTTTTTATATTAATTTATATATTTACTTTATTTATCTTGTATTTTTATTAGTAAATTTTTAATAATCTTGATCATAATATTCTAATACTTTATAAAATTTTATGAGACTGTAATATTATTTATAATAACAAAATATTAATTAATATATAAGATATTTATTTATAATCTAATTTAAAAGAAATATAATTAGTTAAAATATTTTTATTATTATTATAAATGAATTTTGCAATAGCTAGATTTTTATCTTATTTATTTTATTAATATATTATATATATTCTGAGTATCTCTTTAAGAGTTCTATTTAATTTTTCTATTTAACTATTTGATTATAAGTAAAAAAATAATTAATATTATTAATTTAGTATCTAGTTATTTAAAAAGTAATTTTTAAAAATAACTTGTAAATTTAGTATTTCTATTTGATATAATAACTATAAATAAGTTATATAATTTAAAAATATTTTTAAAAAAAATCTTTATAATATTAAATATAGTTATTATAGTTATAATTAATATAAAATATACTCTTTTTGATAATTTATTTATAAATATAACTATAATATTATATTTAGATTTGATAATAAATAATTATATTATAAAATTCATAATAATATATTTTTATCTTTTTTCTGAAATAATAAGAGATTAAAATAATTCTGAGAATTATTAATTATTACTTTTATTATATTAATAAGATTTATAACTAATAAAATATTTTTATTTATTTTAGACTAATAGAATTATTGAGATATAACTAAATATATTTTATTAATTCAACATATTTTATAATTAATATATTATAAAATTTAAATAAAATCTTTACTTTTAATATTTTATTATTAAATATAGTTATATAATTAGTATTTTTCAAATAAAATAAGTTTTCTTTTAATTTAAAATACTTTATTTAATCTATTACTTGGCTATTATACTATTAAAATTCTTTAATACTTTATATATTTTGACAAAATATTTATCTTATTATATTTCTGAATTAATTCTTTCTTATTAATTAAATTTATAATGATTATTATAATATTAGCTAAATATAATTGATATAAAAGTGTATCTGTAATTATATTATTTTTATTAGATTTATATTTTACTTCAAAATTATTAATTTGTAAAGTTTTTAATTAGCAGATTTATTTTTTAGAAAGATTATATTATGTTTTAATATATTTAAGAGAAATATGATCTGTGATTATTATAAATTTTTATTCTTCTAAATATAACTTTCAGAATCTAATAATATGTATAATTACAAGTAACTCTTTTTTATAAATTAGATAATTTTACTTTATTAATAATAACTTTCTTGATTTAAAAACTATAAAATGATTATTCTTGTCTTAATTTTAACTTAATATAACTTTAATAACAAAATCAAAAGTATTTATAATAACTATGAATAATAATTTAGAATTAAATAATAAAAAGACTAATATAAATATAAGATATTATTTGAATTATCAAATACTTATTATACTTAAATAAACTATTTATATTCTTTATTTTTATAAAAAAATATTATAAGTAATAATATTATAGTAGAAAATTCTTTTAATAAACTTCTTATAATAACTTGTAAGTTCTAGAAATAAGTAAAATTTAGATATAATTATTAATATTAATTAATCTTTAATAGTAATAATCTTTTTTTAATTAATTAAGATATCATTTACTAATATAAAATATTTAAGATATTTAATATATTACTAAATTATATTATATTTTTTCTATTTAATATATAATTTATGCTTATAAAATATTTCTAATACTATCTAAAAATATTGAATATATTCTTTTTTTATCTTACTATATATTAAAATATCATCTAAATATATAATTACAAATTTATTAAAATAATTATAAAATATATTATTTATTAAAATTATAAAAATAGTTAATATATTGATAAGACTAAAAGATAAAATCAGGAACTCATAAATAATTATAACAAGTTCTGAAGATAATTTTATATATATCTTTCTTAATTATATATATTTAATAATATTCAGAATATAAATCTAATTTAAAAAAGTATTTTGAATTTATAAGTCTATTTATAAGCTTATTAATTCTGGATAAAGGATAATAATTCTTAATTATAATTTTATTTAAGACTTTATAATTTATATATAATTTTAAAATATCTTCTTTTTTGTATACAAAAAAAATTAGTATTCTAAAAGATAAGATATTTAAATAAATAAAATCTTTTTAAATAAAATCTTTCTGAATAAAATTATTAATTACTTTTTAAGCTTATTTATCTTTATAAATAAGAGTTTATAAATTGATCTGAATAGTGATTTAGATTTTGAAATAAAATTAATTTTATGATTAATTATTCTTTTGAATAATAATTAATTAGATAAGATTTTAGAAAATATATTTTTATATTTTCTTTTAATTTCTAATACTTTCAATAAAAGTAGTTTTTCTTTATTTTCTTTTTTATCTTTAACATTATTTAAGTATATAATAAATAATTCTATATCTACTAATAAATTTGTAATTTATTATTTAGAGATATAAATTGAATTATAGTTTAAGCCTAACTTTACTTTATTATCTACTTATATTTTGATTATTTTAGATTTATAAGTAAAAATAATAATATTATTTTTCTAATTTATAGTTGAATTGATATAAAATAATCAAAATTTATCTAAAATAAAATTATATTTTTATAATTTTAATATTTATATATTTATCTTGTATATTTTATAAATCTAATTTCAATTTATCAATCTTTATTATAGTAATAGTTATAATTTTTTTACTATTTATAAGTTTTATTATAATTAGTATTATCTTCTGTAATTTTACTTTATTTATTTATACAAATCTTTCATCTATAAATCTTTGATATATTACTATTTAGCAATATTTATACTAATTTACTATTTACTTAACTATTAAATTTTAATAATTTTTCATAATTATCTTCTAGATATGTAAATTTTATTTATTTATTTTGATATAAGAATTCTTTTTAATATTTGTAATCTTGATCTTTGATTTGAAATAATAATTCTTTATAAAATAATATAAAAAAATTATACTTTATCTCACAGATCTTTATTGTATTATATATTGTATCATATATAATTAATATATTATAATTATCTTATTTTTGTCAAAAAAATTATATAATATAATTAAATTATTTTAGCTATAAAAAGTTTTTTAGTAGAATTTCTTTTTTTTCTTGTTTTATTAATATAACTAATATATTATCTATTTTATATTCTTATTTATAATTATTTATTTTCTTTATTTATTTATTAATAAGTATTTTCTAAAGATACTATTGTTACCGTAGTAGCATAAAAATCCCTAATTTCTTAATCTTTTCATGGTTATGCAAAATCACATTTTCTTATAACTTTTATATTTTATAATTATCCTTATATTTTTACGTCATATAATTATC